>SJYV01014858.1:41904-136506 GCA_006410875.1 Neotragus pygmaeus
AACTCTGAGAGATGGTGATGAACAGGGAGGCCTGGCGTGCTGCAATTCATGGGGTCGCAAAGAGTCAGACATGACTGAGCAACTGAACTGGACTGAAGGATGTTGGGGGAGTGGTGGGGTGAGCGTGTCAACTTGGCACAGACTTTAAAGTAGCAATAAAGTTGCTACTATTTGAAAACAGTCGAAACACTTTCAGAGACAGCAGCCATAAGCTACAGCGAGTGAGGGAGAATTACACCAATTCTTAAGTAGAATCTTGCATAGAAATAGTTTTAACTCTTCTTTTGACAGTTGGGTTATTTAGTTGTCTGCTTTAGGAATTGATTTATAGAGTGACATCTGCTGTACTGGTGAGGCGCGCTGAGTTTCTTTTACTGAAATAGAAACAGTGTCCAAAATGCCATTTCACGGCCACAGTGATTCACCCGGATCATACTCAGACAGTGCTGGCAAATGTGACAGGACAAGAACTGGTGGGAGTCAAAAATGAAAAAGGCAATAGCAAATAAAACAGGAGAGCACATAAATGAAGTGTTTACTTCTTAAAAAGTATGTAATAAGTAGAGTTCTGCCATCATGAATTTGCTTTTCAATTGGACAAACCTTACGTGTTCATTTCTGTGCATAAGTTGGTTAATCATGTATCTTGTTTTCATTACTGACTTTGATTTACTGTCCAGAGTTCCACTGGGGCATCACACCCCACTCCAGGCCATCTGCCCTGGGTGGTCACTCTTTATACCACAAGTGGCAAAATGGTGGCCATTAGACTTGTTTGTGTATCCCACACATCAGTTTGAAAAATTATATTGAACTGGGATATACAAAGAAAAATCTCAATTTCTGACTTTTCTTGAAAAAAATGGGATGATCTGAGAAAAGTGGGCCCTCCGCTCCTTCGTGGTGCCTGGATGGGGGTAGAGGATGTGCTCAGCTCGGAGCCGTGGTTTCACCTGGCCACCCTGAGTTGGTAAAGTGACCATCTGTCCCTGGAGGCATGTGTTGACATGTGTTCAGCACCTCAGGGATGATGCTAAGGTACCAACTGAGAGTAAGAGAAAGAATTGATCTGCCCATATGTATATTATGAGAAACTGTAAACTCTTAAGGCCAGAGACCTTGTCTCGTTTATCTTGATAAATTCCCAGTGTTTCGTAGATGCTAATTGAATTGAAAGGAAGCTCTTCTTGGGCAGATGAATCTGAAAGTGGCATGCAAGATGCTTAAAGAAGATGCTGAATGTCTGAAAAAGCTAGGCTATAAGCACAGGTGGACTCTTAAGAACATAGGCCAAAGTTGTAGCAGCGGGAATAGAAATGGTGGCAGAGGGGATAAAGACTTGAGACAATGTAGCTGAAAATCCCATTGGGTCTAGAGACAGCCAGTAGGAAAAGGAGAAAAGAAAAGGAAAAAGGTGAGTTTTGGAGCCTTAGAAATAGTGGGGCCATTGAAGCAGCTAAGAGGGTGGGTAGTAAAAGCTCTAGCATCCTTCCTTCTCCCTAAGACCTAATCTTCCGGTGTGAAAGGAATTTGAAGTTTAATTATATTCATGATTTAGCAAATGCTAGTAACTCTGCTCAGAATTTTTCCCTTGTGTTTTTCACACCAGGGCTAAGACCATCAAGAACACTGTCTCCGTGAACCTGGAACTGACAGCTGAAGAATGGAAGAAGAAATACGAGAAAGAGAAAGAGAAAAATAAGACTTTGAAGAATGTCATCCAGCATCTGGAGACGGAGCTGAACAGATGGAGAAATGGTAAGCAAAAAGGAGGTGTGAGTGCGTGCTTTTCCCCCCATGACTATTGATGTCTGGGGACCCTTGGGGAAGAGTGGATGATGGTGGGGCTTGGTCTGGCCTTTCGGCAAGCTGTGTGGACAAGCAGGCATTTTCCCTAGCGCCGATCCCTGACCCCACCCTGTCACTGGACTGGCATACATTCCCAGTGTGGGCGAGTGACTGTTTGCAAGGTTGCCTCAATTTGCTTCCACTGAGATGTGCCTCTGTCCATTACTGTAATTCACTCTCCGGTAGCCACATTTGAGGTGTAGAGGGTGGTGTTTGAGATTTTGGGGTTTTGATTGCTTTTGATTAGATGAAAAATGTCATTCTCTCCTCTGTGAGTTTTATAATTGATTTGGAGTTAAAAGTCACCTCTGGCAAATGCTTGCTTTTTTTTTTTTTTTTTTTGGCCCAACTCATCTTCATGCTCTGCTTCTTCAGAGCTAGAAATAGAGGATTCCTGAAGAAGCTCGGTCCTAAAACGGAGTCTCAGAGGCTTGTTTCGTGACTCAGTTTTCTTTTCCCCTAAAGCATTCTCTTTGGTGTGTTCTCCTCAAAGAAAATATCTCAGAGAGCTGACGTGCAGTGGTGGGTGGACTGTGGGTGAGGCGTTGGAGAAGGGTTTCCACGTGCAGCGAGATCATTTCAGTGGTTTTTGCTTTGTGTTGGATGTTAGCAGGCACAAGTCCTTTTTCTATCCGCTCCCCACCCGGCTTTTTTCCCCATGGAAACAAGGCAGCTTGGTGTGTGTGGTGGGAGATAGTGGATGGTTGGTGTTGGTATTTATTTCAGATGCTGCATCAGGTCTCAATCTTGGGTGACTGTGGGAGCCTGGCGGCCGCTGTGCAAAATCCAAAAGTAACCTGCCTGCTTGGAAGTGCACAGTTAGCAGCAGATGTCTTGTGATTATATGTTTGCCTCTGTTTTTGCTAGGAGGGGTGGGTGTCAATGAGCTACTGTTCAATTGAAGAACAATTACGTGGCCAACCAGGATTCAAGAGAGGTTCAAGAAATGACCTAGTAGCCTAAATAAATTCTTTTCTTTGGGGGCGATTTTCTAGCTGCACATGTGTTCTGAAAGCTGCTAGAATAATCGAATAATTCAGCGTCTGCGGCTGGTGGATGACTTCTTGCAATTTGGCAGGAGTAGGAGAGTGGGGAGGGGTGCTTGGAAAGGCGGGGAGCGCCCTGTGAAATTTTGTTCTATTTCTGTGATCCTCTTGGGTCATTTCTCTGCTGGGCACCTGGAACATTCAATGAAACCTTTTGGCAAAAGAGGGGCACTGCCCGCAGAAGCATCATGGTGTGGGCAGCTAACTTTGTTCTTTTCTTTCCTGTCCTTTGCCAAGCACCAACCCAGCCCTTCAGTTTCCATCCTCAGTCACTGCCCTCTCGGATCTGCCCACGGCCCTTTTTGCCTGGCCGATGCTTATCTTTTTATCTCTTTTGGTTACTCTGCCCTGCTCTTGAACTAGTCACTTGGCCTCATTTCATCCACTTTGCAAATCTACTCAGAAATCTACTGTTTCTCACATCCTGTGAGGTGAGATCCTACCTAAGCCCTTAACTTACATAATTCAGGAAAACTAACATGTGGTTTCTGACACATGATAGATTTTCATAATTGTATGTTAAGTAAACCTGTGTTAAAGGCAGTGCCGGGAATTAGAGAGGGTAAGCAGTCAGCCATGGTCTCTGCCTTCACAGAGCTTACAGGCTGGTGAGGGAGATAGATAATCTCCAAGCAGGATCAATACATGTACCAAGAAGGGAGAGGATAAAGTGCCACGGGTTATTACAGAAGGCCCTGAGCTTGACTAGAGTCAGCAAAGGCTTCCTTCAGTAAGTTCCAAGAGAAACAGAGCAGTTTGTTGAGCAAACTAGGGGGTGAGGGTGGAAATGGGGGTGGGGTAGGGGAGCCGGGTTTACATGCCCTGAGGGGCGGGACCATGAAGGCCAGGGTGGAGACTGGGGTGAGCCAGCTCCCAACTGCGATGGGCAAGAGCAGCCGACCCGTCTGGGCAGTACTCGCTCAGGATTCTGGTCATTNGGGTGGGGGTGGAAATGGGGGTGGGGTAGGGGAGCCGGGTTTACATGCCCTGAGGGGCGGGACCATGAAGGCCAGGGTGGAGACTGGGGTGAGCCAGCTCCCAACTGCGATGGGCAAGAGCAGCCGACCCGTCTGGGCAGTACTCGCTCAGGATTCTGGTCATTATCTCAGAAGCAGTGGAAAGCCATTCAAGGAGATCGGATGATGAGACCTGCCTTTTCGAAGACCCATTGGCTGTGTTGTTGGGTGGCCTGGAGGGCCTGGGAAGAGCGCCGGGACCTGGGGTGGCCCTCCGGGCCTGAGACAGTCGCTGAATTGAGAGACGGGCGGTGGAAAGGGAGAGCGATGCGTGGACCAGAGAGGTATTCAGGAGGTGAAACCAGCCAGGCTTGGTGAGGCTGGTGGCTGTCGGGAGAGACAGCGTCAAGGTTTCTGGCTTGCCGAGCTGGATGGAGGGCAGAGCTACTCACTGAGACAAGAAATGGGGGAAGAGAATTGGAAGTGAGAAGTGGGAGATGATGAGGGGAGTTTGAGGGGAGTCTGTGGAACATCCAGGTGAAAATGCCAGATGAGAAGTTAGGTCTGAGTGTCTGGAGTTCCGGGGAGCTGCTTGAATGATGAAGGAAAATATGTGGGTCGTGGATTTTTTTTTTTTTAATGTAAGGCTAGCATAATTTTCATGTACATTAAATGCGAGGCATTTTTAAAGTCTTTATATTGAATTTTCTACAGTATTGTTTCAGTTTTATGTTTTGATTTTTTTGGCTGTAAGGCATTGAGATCTTACCTCCCTGACCAGGGATCGAACCCACAACCTCTGAGTTGCAAGACAAAGTTTTAACCACTGGACTGCCAGGGAAGTCCCTAGGAGTCATGGATCTTTAGGACATAATTGAAGGTATAGGTAGAGATGAGGTCCTCTCTGGACTCTGAAGAAAGGAGAGGGAAGAGGAGAGGGAGGGTCTTGAGAGACCCCTCCATTCATCCCCATGTTAACATGTGATCACTGAGTGATTAAGAGAAGGGAGCTCTCTGGAGTTCCCAAGCTCACATTTTAAAGGATTTTTTTTTTTTTTTCTGGAAGCGAAAGTTTTCAAATATAGAGAACCTACTGAAGTGGTATAAAACTATCAGACAGGAAGTGAGGCAGGTGGAGGCATGGTGAGGTGGTCCTTTGACTGGGTGTGAGTGAAGGATTATTTTAAGGATTAACTGCTGATCCAACAAAAATCCAGAGGCTTTCTGTTCTATTTGGAGACCATATGTCTCTTTTAGGCAGGATATGAGACTTGCCCAAACTGACTCCACAGGGTGCTTGACTCCTGAGTTCATTCTTTTTCTGTTGTGGGTGCAGTCTGCATGCTGCCCCTGTGGTTTGTGTTTAGGCTGGGGAGATGAGTGTGAAAAGAAGGGACTGGAATTTCCCCCAGTGTGTCCTGTGCATTCTGATTCCTCATGGTCATGAGGGCACGGCTGGATGGTGTCAACTAGAGAGCTGGAATTTTGAAGGTTCGATTCCTAGATTAGGAAGATCCCCTGAAGAAGGAAATAGCAACCCACCCCAGTATTCCTGGCTGGAAAATCCCACAGACAGAGGAGCCTGGTGAGCTACAGAGGGTCACAAAGAGTCAGACCTGACTCAAGTGATTTAGCACACACGTGGAGAGGGGTGGGAAAGGTAAAAGAATATGATGTCTCAGTGGCCAGTCTGGTCCAGGCAGATACCGTAAATAAGTGAAGGGAGGTACATCTGATACAGTTGCCGCGGGAGCGAGCATTCCCTGCCCGAAGTCATTCGAAAGCTGTGAAGTACTCTATTACATGTTGGCAGTCCAGTCCCTACCCCAGCCCACCCCACCTATATGCTCCTAGCTTAATGGGCTACTTCAGATGCAAGCCTTGGTGTTTTCTCCTCTGGGTGTAATAGAACATTGATCCTCAGCATATTGATCTGTGGCTCATAATGCATGTACTACACCAAGCCTTAATTCATTTCTGCCACTGCCATTCCAGCATTGTGGCCCGGGGCATGTGCTTGGGGGCTTAAGGTGGGGGCCACACCTTGTTTTTATAAATTAGGAGTGGGGAGAACCACCCACTATCCTGGCTCCATTCCCCACCGGTCCAATGAGGGTTCCGAAGATAAAAAGAGAAAGGAGAAACTGTATTCTGTATCTTGTGATAATCCATAATGGAAAAGAATCTGAAAAGGAGTAGATATATATGTGTAACTGAATCACTTTGCTATATACCTGAAAATAACACAATGTTGTAAACTAACTATGCTCCAATTAAAAAAAAAAAAAAAGCTATGAGAGACTCATAGAACTAAAAGAACAGCTGTGGAACGGGGCTTCTGAGGGGCCACACCTTGAGTGAATCCTCTCTGGATGTGTTTCTGTCCTTGTCATGTATATTGGAGACCCAGAGCCCCAGGAGAGGAGGAGGAGATTGTGCTGGGTGGTGTGCTTGGGCTGGGGAAGGACCGGGCACCCTAATGTGTTGTCTGACCACAGCTGCACTCATATGTTGAGGACGTGGGTAATTCTTCACAACGCAGTCAAGGTGCTGTTGTGAGAATGGGTGCTGAGTGGCTAAAAAACAACGCATGTTCACCAGAATGTACTAGTGACATCTTGTGGGCTGAAATCCACGGGCAGACTCTCTTCAGATCTGGAGGTTCTGTTGGCAACTTTTAGCCTCATGGAAATGCATTCAGCCTACATGCTTAAGGACAGATAGAGGGAGTAGACAGCTGTCAGAAATAGGATCTTTCTTTTTATCCCCTACTCTGTTGCTTGTTGATCATATATATGGAAAGGACTCAAACAATCCTGTGAAGGAGTTGAATTCAGCTTCCAGTCCACCCCTGCCTGCCCCTTGCTCCCATCCCTGGTCCCTGCTCAATCCACCAAGATGACTCTGGACAGGAGGATGGGGAAGGAAGGCTGAGGGCCCAGGGCCATGATGCTAGAGGAAAGCTGAGTCCACTGTTTCCTGTTGTTGCTAGGTCAGTCTTTGCCCATGCCCTCTTCTCTGGTACGTCTTTGAATTGTCCTTAAAGAAATGACAACTTTTTACAAGAGCTTAAGTCAGAGAAGAATCCCTGAAAATTTGAGTGTCAGAAGTGCAGGGAAATAATCTGATGATATGGCACATTTACAGTGTGTCTTGCATAATTAAATATAATATTAATGAACAGAGTGGATATAGTCATGCAAAGAAATTATTTCATCACAGGCTGAGAAGGTGTGGAAAAATCAGCAATCTCTAAAGCAGATTGGTTCTCCAGATTTAAAGCCTGCTGGGACAGTGGCCCCTTGGTTCCCTAAGTAGCTAAATCTGTAACCATGAGGCTGGTGGGTGCTTTGTGGAACTGTGCGGGCTCTGCAGTTGGAACAGTTTGCTCTTGGGGCATTAAATATTTAGAAGATGTGCCCCTCCTTGGACTTCTGATTATTGCAGAAGCTCAGAAGTTAGCATTTCATTTGAGAGATCTAATTTGTTAGGCTCTCTTCCTTCTTTCGAGAGACAACCAAACACTCGTAGAAATGCTGACTGCTAGGACAATCGTGTGGCCTGTGTAAGAAGAATGTAAAGCAGATGCTGACTCCTGGGTAACCAGTTTATTAGAAAATTACTGTAGAAGGGATGAGAGAATGTCTTAAGCTTCTTACAGTATTTTGAGCAGCTAGGGTAAGAGATGCTACATGTGTGCAAAATAATCCCATAAAAGAAATGAGGTTTTTTTTTTTTTTAAACCTTCCATTTATATAATGACATCTCGTATCCTGCTGCTCTCACCCTTCTGGCAACTTAAAAGATTTCCTTTTTTGTTTCTTTGATATAGAAATTACCTGCCATTAGGTCTGCCACTGGGCCTATTTAATTGGTATTAAAAGAAAGTACCTCTTTTGCCAGATCTGATCTGGTTTCTGGCGGAAGCTGTGAGTGACCAGCCAATCTATGCCCTGGAGTTGCAGAGAGAAGGCAATTACCTTACTATATTCTCCGGAGGCTTTAGGGGCTTGACTTATGAAAAGGATAACTAGCTTGTTGCTATTTCATGTGTGAAATTTTAATGAATTACTGGCAGTCTAATGGTTTTCTTTCTTTTTTTATTTTTTTTAACAAAACCCCAAAAAACTCGTTTTAGAATTTTTTAACTAATAGTGCTAACAAGATTTTTTGATTAGTCTGTCATTCTTATTTATTACAATTGATGGATTTCTATTTTTCGTGGAAATGTTATTTATGGCCTCTGGGGGTTTTGCTTTTATAATTAACATGCTCTGTAAACCTTATAGGTGTGTTCCAACTAAACACTCCTGTGTACACACAAATCTCTTTAGTCCTTAAAGGTAATTACATCTGACAATAGGAAATGCCAGAATGCTTATGTAAAGAAGGAAGTCTTTTCTTGAGGTGAGGGTTGGGGGGGAACCTTTCATTCTAAAAAATAAGATGCTTTACAATATTACAAGCCCTTTCTCTATGGACAGCAAGTATAAATCCTCAAGGGATACACTAAGAGAAATTTGCTTTTCACATAAAGGAGAGTAAAAATAAAAATAGATACTGATCTTTGTTTGTGGTTCTTTCCCCTTTTCCTACCACCAGATTTCAGGGCACTGTTTCTCCAGGATTTGTTTGCAGCTGTCTTCCACGTTATGATTGGTTATTCTGTAATCACCTGGTGGGGGCTTCTCTGGAGACCTGGTCCACTGCAGTGCAGGGAATATTCCCCATTAATACTGTGCGATTGCCATGGAGACAGATTGCCTGGTGTCAGGTCCTGCCGAGGGCTGGGAATTTACAATCCCCAGACGTGTTTGGGAGCTGGACAGTGTAGTTACCAGGGACGCTTCTGGAAGTCATTTCCTGGGTCCTTTGAAGGGCAGCAGTGTTTGGGAAAACTGGCTCTTGATGCCTCCCTGGGCAGGAGCGGTACTCTCCCCGGCAGACACCCGCTGCTTTTGTCGCTGCGTGTTGCTGCTTTGTTCTTCTCAGCCCGAAAGACTGCTGCGAAAAATAATCTTGACTGCCTGACCTTTAGAATAAAAACTGGGATGGGCTCGCGGTTCAGATGTAGCTTTGTGGGGGACATGTTGATGCTTTGATTGAGAGAATTGTTCAAGGGAAACCAGAAGGCCTGGTATAGGTTTCAAATATTGTTTTCATAATAAAAATAAACCCGAAAGGCACTCTCGTGGCTATACTGTATTTTATTTTGGGAACTGAACTCTGACCACTAAAGGTATTGTCAGGACCCCAGAGACACTAATCTCAGAATAAGTAAAAATAATATTTTATGTACAAAACCTAAAACGTCGACACTTGGTCAGGGAGTGGAGGAGATAAGAAATGGATTTTTGTGTTTTTTACACACACTATTTTAATTAATCTTTAGAACAATGCTGTGTTCAAAGCACTGGTATTTCCTTGCCTTTACAGAAAACAAACCCAGAAGTTAAGTGGGAGATGGCTTGTAATTAGCTGAATCTGTGGAAGGTGCGGGTGGGCTGAGTGTCCCGCTATGGCCCTGACCGTTTTTATGTAGCATCTGTCGGTCACTTCAGGTGCCTCCCAGAGCAGTGCTGACTGGCTTGTTGAACCTTTCTAATCTGGAACAACCGTGTCGTACTTTGTGATGCTACAATTTTTCAGGGCAGCTTTAGGGATACTCAAGCCTGTGGCTTTTGGTTACAGCAGGTCACCCACTACTAGGTTGTGGGGGTTCATCCCTGACTCCTCCTCCCACCAAACAAATGGAAATATGCACTGGATAACTCCTTGGAAACAAAAAAAGTCTAAGTCATTCAATTGTGTCTGACTCTTTGTGACTCTGTGGACTGTAGCCCACCAGGCTCCCTTGTTCATGAAATTCTCCAGGCAAGAATATTGGAGTGGGTACCTATTCCCTTCTCTGGGGGATCTTCCTGACCCAGGGATGGAAGCCGAGTCCCCTGCATTGCAGGCAGATTCTTTACCATCTGAGCCACCACACAAGCCTCAGGCAACTCCTTAGCTGACCCCAGTCTCACGATATCACTGCCTCTCTGGGCATTTGGAACCAAAGAACACAGGGTTTCAGATGTCTCTTTCAGATGTTTTTATATCATACCTCTGGACTTGGCCTGAACTGGCCTGTGGACAGTATGACTATATTCTGCCTGCTTTCTGGTCCAGTGCAATTAAGAATTTCCTCTTTATAAGATTTAACTGGAAGATCAATTCATACTGCTCTGGATTGCCCTATTCATAAATTTCAGAAGCTAGAACTGAAAAAATTAGATGTACAGTCATGATCCAAGTGGGAGAAGGTCATTTACAAAGTGTTAATGGTGAAATTCTCTAAGAAGGAACAGAATTGGGAGGTAGAGGTGAAAGACGGCTTTCAAATTTTAGTATATACTCTACAGTTAGATGGAGAAAGCAATGGCACTCCACTCCAGTACTCCTGCCTGGAAAATCCCATGGATGGAGAAGCCTGGAAGGCTGCAGTCCATGGGGTCGCTGAGGGTCGGACACGACTCAGCAACTTGCCTTTCACTTTCCACTTTCCTGCCTTGGAGAAGGAAATGGCACCCCACTCCAGTGTTCTTTCCTGGAGAANCTCTTTTGCAACCCATATACTGTAGCTCACCAGGCTCCTCTGTCCGTGGGATTTCTAGGCAAGAATACTGGAGTGGGGATCTCCATTTCCTTCTCCAGGGGATCTTCCTGACCCAGGGATAGAATCTGGGTCTCCTGCATTGGATTCTTTACCAGTGAGCTACTTGGGAAGCCTGATAAATAATTAGTGGTTTGAAATTTGAGAGTATGTTTTATTTAAGATCTTTCAAATGTTAATAAGTTTTCTTCTTCCATAACATCCATTTTTTTATTTGGAAAATATTGAATAGAGAAATAATTATTATAGCAATATAACATTTAATTAAAAAACCACCTCTACGATAATCTTTCAGGCTAACCTCACTGCTAAAATTGTGTTCATCTCCCCACCCCCAACTTTTGGTTTGTGAATATTTTAGACATTCAGAAAAGTTGAAAAAATTTTAAAGCAATCACCCATTTTGATTCTGTAATTTACATTTTATAATACTTGCTTTACCATATCATCTACTCAGTTATCTTTTCTTATCCATCCTCCAACCAATTTTTGTGTATTCCCCTTTAAAAGGATGGTTCTGTAGCCCAAGACAAAATACTGTTAAGAACATTGCTTTGTGAGCAAAGGTTTGTCATCTCACCTTGGCACCAAGGTCTGCAGACAAAACCACTGATGATCTGAAAGCCAACTTCGAAGGAAGGACGCCAATAAAAGAGCCAACTGCAATCAGTTTCAAAATGACTTACGTGGTCTGAATGGAGGCATTGCCTGCCTGCTAATAGGAAGGGTTGGCAAGAATGCAACTCCTACCCACTGGCCTAGAGGATGTTTTTTCACTGCAGCTCTAATCCTGAGTCATGTGTTGGCTCTTTCCCTTTATTTCCTTCTTTCCTTCTGTTTTTGTCTTTCTTTCTTCTTAAAGAAAGACTTTTCTCAAAGAAGGGACTTTCTTAGAGAAAGTTTGGACTTTCTTCTCAAGCGTGATAGAAACAAAAATAAAAAACCATGTAAGGAATCATGGCATCACAGGATATGGAAGGACAGGAGCACACCTGACTCTGCCAAATGGGCCAGGTCCCTGAGATTAAGGGTAAAGATCACCGAACACAGAAAGCTGAAAAAAAAAAAAAAGCACAGTGTTGGAGAAAAGAGGAGAGGCAACTCCAGAAGAATGACACAGCTGGAGGTTAAGGAAAAGTGGTCAATATGTGCTGCCAAAAGTCTGGAAGAAGGGCCCTACAAATACTCCATCCACAATTGTTTTAAAACCATAATGCCCACATAGGTTGGTAACGGATTTTTTTTTTGTCCCTGGAACATGCTACTTTATACTTTGTTCTCTTCACTAAATACAAGTATTGAATCAAAAGGAACCAGTCTTACAAATGGATTTGAAATCTATGGCTTTGGGAGGCCCAGAAATTCCAGTGTNTTTTTTTTTTGTCCCTGGAACATGCTACTTTATACTTTGTTCTCTTCACTAAATACAAGTATTGAATCAAAAGGAACCAGTCTTACAAATGGATTTGAAATCTATGGCTTTGGGAGGCCCAGAAATTCCAGTGTATGCAGAGAGTTTTTATAAATCTTGTGGGAAGTTTTGTGGCTGCGTGACCATGGCTGCTGGGAACTTCTCTGGTAAGTGAAGCCCACTGACTCCCCCCATGACTAAAACCACAACCATCCTTTCAGGGGATAAACAGATAAACAAATGTCACTGCTTACCAAGAGAGCACTCAGAGGGGAGTGTTTAGAGGACTAGAAAGAGGGAATTCTGGAGGAACTTGAGTAACTGTCTTACAGCATGGAGAGTAAGGAAAAATCCTTCTTGACCTAAGGTTATTATAGATGTGGTTGTTATTTATGGTTTTCACCAAGCACAAGATTACTTGGGCCCTAGCTTGTAAAATGAGCGTTTCCGATAACAGCAGAAAATAATTCAAAAATTAAGCCTAGGACAAAAAAATCATGTCATTTTATTGTTAGAGAGATAATATGAGGCTCTATCTATTGTGAGAAAAGTGGACCAGGGCTTGGACACTCATGGTAGGAAGAGCTATAGGACCAGAGTGGCTGGGAGAGAACAGCCACTGAACCTTGCGAATGGAAGGCTACTTAGGGCACTTGGGCCATCACAACTGCCTTGATGCCCCATAACCATCTAGCTCTCTGAAGCATCTGAGTCTGAATGTGTCTTTTAAAAAATATTTATTTATTTGGCTACACCAGATCTTAGCTGTAGCTCGGGGGGATCTAGTTCCCTGACCAGGGATCAGACCCAGGCCCCCTGCGTGGGAAGTGCAGAGTCTTAGCTACTGGACCACCACGGAAGTAAGTCTCTGGTCTTTATAGTCTCAAGCAGCTCAGACAACTGAAAAATGATGACCATCTCTCATTCTAAGCATCCCAGAAGCTCTATGTGTGTGAGAGGAGCAGAGAAATGAGCCATATCACTCATACCTCTGTGTTTTTCCTCCTAGGAAGTATTAGGATCTCAGATACATTAGAGACAATATAATTTTATGGTTTATTATAAACATGTATTTGTAGTCAGTGGTTGCTATAGACTGAATCATGTCCACTCAAAGTTTATATAAAACGTATCTGTTGAAGCCCTAAGCCCCCTTGTGACTGTATTTGCAGACAGCGTTCTTGGGAGTTAAAGGTTAAATGAAGTCTTCAGAATAGGGTCCTAATCTGACAGGATTGGTGGCCTTTTCAGAAGAGGAAGATAAAGAGACCTCTTGTTCTCTCCCTGTGCACACATTGAAAGGCCTTGGGAGGATCCATGAGAAGGTGGCCATTGACAAGATGGGAAGAGGATCTCCAAATCCTGAACATGCTGGCACCCTGAACTCAGACTTTCAGCCTCCAGACTGTGAGGAGCCTCCACACTTCAAACACAATAAATTTCTGTTAAGCCATCTAGTCTGTGGCATTTTGTTATGGCAGACTGAGCTGACTAATACAGTGGGAAGAAGACCAAAGTAAGAACCTAGATCTGACTCCTGGTCAAATACAATTTTTTGCTCTTTAAAATTTATCCACCGGTTCTCTTTCATTTTTGGTCTCTTTCTCTGACTTTCTCCCTCTCTCCCGTCTGTTTTCCCAAGTGAGTGCTGCGTTCTTGTATCTCTTCCAGCTGACCTCAGGATGACAGAACTTGGCAACATGAAATTTAAAAGGGGCTTTTCAGAGGTCGAGGAACAATTATGCAGAGGATTTCTGTGTGCTGCTCCAGCAGTCCATGTTCTTCTTTGTAGTACTAGTATTTCCTCTTGAAGATCTGTATTTTCCCTAGAGCCGAAGCTCCATGAGGACAGAGGCTTTTTAACTTATTCATGGCTATATCTTTAGCCTCTAGCACAGAGAAAAATCATCAACTGTACCTTCTGTCACAATTCTCCCATTTATCTGGTTTAGCAAGCATTCACAAAGGACTTACTAGAACCTCGGTTTTATGCCATGGTAGACGGTAATAGTACGTGCTCAGTCGCCTCAGTCACGTTTGACTCTTTCTGACCCTATGGACTGTAGCCCTCCAGGCTCCTCTGTGTGATTTTCCAGGCAAGAATACTGCAGTGGGTTGCCATTTCCTTCTGCAGGGGATCTTCCCAACTCAAGGATCAAACCTGCATCTCCTGAGTCGGCAGGCGAGTTCTTTACCGCTGAGCCACCAAGGACGCCCCCGGTAATGGTATAGTGTTTTTCCAAGTGTGAATCCTGAACCAAAAGCATCAGTATCACCTGGGACCTTGTTAGAAATACAAATTCTTGGGCCTGGCCCCAGGCCTTTAGAAATCAGAAACTCTGGGTGTTGGGCATAGCATCTCTTTTTTCACAAGCCCTTCAGGTGATTTAACTCAGGTTCAGGTTTATAGTAGTGATTATGTCATTCATTCATTCCATTGCCCCCATTCTTCTATCTCCGTGGAAGAAGTCCTTAATGCCCAGCACCTGGGTATTGCCAACAGCTCTTAGTAACTCTGACCTGCTAAAGCCTAACTCAATATGCTCAGTCACACTGAAGTCACGCTGCGGTGTTTCCCAAATGTACTGAACACCGGGCTCCTCCTTTAGAAGTTCTGCTTTAATTAGTTCTGCCTGTGACCTGGGCAACAATGTTTTAAAAGTTCTCCAGGTGATTGTTATATGTAGTCAAGCTTGAGAACCACTGAGATAGTTGGAAGACTAGGAAGAAGAGGAATTGAAACTGAGCACGCTGAAGAAGGTTGACGTTTTAGATTGAGTCACATGAAGCTGCCATAGTTATAGGTCAAGCTCTGTCAAATATTGGTAATTATATGTAGTTAAACGTGTTGAATGTTCTCAACTCCCAAACAAAAGCAGTCTTGGCACACCCAACCAAAGGGCTCAGAAATAAAGAAATTATTATAAACTCAATTTGTTCAACTGAAGCAAAATCCATTATCTTCAACATTAATAATAGAATTGCTGAGAATTCCCTGCTGGTTCAGTGGTTGGGGCTCTGCATTTTCACTGCTGGGGCCTGGGTTCAATCCCTGGTCAGAGGAACTAAATTCTACAAGCCATGTGGTGCAGCAAAAAAAAAAAAAGGAACTGCTACTGTGATTTTTGATTACTTTTCTCAAGAGCTGGGGTCACAAACTTTTCTGCAAAGGACCTACTAATAAATATTTTAGGATTTGCAGGCCACATGGTGTCTCCTACCTCTCCTAAACTCTTCCATTGTTGTAGGAAATCAGCCAGAGACAACATGTAAACGAAAGGGCACAGCTGTGTTCCAAGAAAACTGTATTTACTAAAACAGGCAGATTTGACCAGGGGCCATAATTTGCCACCTCCAGTTCTATGTTACGAATTTTCTATAATAGTGTTAGATAAAAGTTGTTTAAAACTTTTGCATGATGGAACAGCTGCCTATTGACTTAAGTAAAGTTACACAAATTAGCTATAAGACACAAAGAGAGCCCCCATATGTCAAGCAGTTTGCAAGTGCTACAATGTAGTGTTGTTGGGTTCCTTGGAATAGAAGGACTCCCATTTAAACAGCAGTTGTGAGGTGTGGGAACAGAGATGGGAGATGTCCCAAAGTGTGGGAAGTACTTTTCCCTTCCTATACGATTAATGTTTAGCAAATATTACTGTATTAGTTTGCTAGGGTCATCGTAAAAAAGAACCACAGATTGTGTTAAACAGCAAAAATTCATTTTCTCACAGTTCTGGAGGCTGGAAGTCTGAGAACCAGGTGTCGGCAAGGTTGGTTCCTTCTAAGACCTTGGCTTGTCACTGGCCATCTTCTGCCTGGATCTTCACATGATCTCTGTGTGTGTGTGTTCTCATCTCTTCTTACAGAGACATGGGTCCGATTGGATTAGGATCTACTGGTATGACCTCATTTAACCTTAATTATCCCTTTAAAGTTTCTGTCTACAGATATAGACACATCCTGAGGTACTGAGAGTTAGGACTTCAGCACATAAATGAGAGTGGAGGCATATGTTCAGCCCATAACATTTATCAAATGCATTACCTTCATGACCATACACATGCCAAGTAAGTTCTCTAAAATCACTGTAGTCTCTAGACAGCGTCATACTGAGAGAAGTAATCAGAGAAGGAGAAACATTGTAAGATATCTCTTATATGTGGACTCTGAAAAGAAATGATACAAATGAACTTACAAAACAGAAAGAGACTCACAGGCTTAGAAAATGAACTTATGGTTGCTAGGGGGAGGGGATAGTTAGGGAGCGTGGGACGGTCATGTATACACTGCTATATTTTAAATGGATAAACAGCCTATTGTATAGTACATGGAACTCTGCTCAATGTTATATGGCAGCCTGGATGGGAAGGGGGGTTTGTGGGAGAATGGCTACATGTATATGTATGGCTGAGTCCCTTCTCTGTTAACCTAAAACTATCACAACATTGTTAATTGGCTACATATCAATACAAAATAAAAAGTTTTAAAAAAATCACTGTAGTTTCCCATTTGCCACATCCTAATGACTTGTCCTACTCGGAGATAGTTACAGCTGGAAGGAGCCTGCAGCTAGGCTTATCCAAACTCATTTTTTAGCTAAGCAAACAGACCCAGAGAGGTGCAGTGGGTGACCACAGTCATACCAATAGGCCAGAGGTAAGATCGTGTCAGGATGCTGATTCATGCTCTTACATGGATTTTCCAAGAGTTTCTTGAGTACCTACCACATGCTGGGCATTGGGTTAGATGCTAGAGATAAAGGGAGTTCCCACCATGAAGTGGTTAAACATGTACACACCCATGAGGCATAGTTAAGCAGGTGGTGCTGACGTGCCTAGGAAAAGTGGACACAGTTTGTGGGGATGTTGAACCCCTTTGTTCATCTCTAATTTCAACTCTAAAGCTAGGGAGTTCTTTCTGAAACTTTTACTTTCTTCCTTTATTTTATGACATTATCAGCTATATGGTTATATGGATTTAATAGCAGTTTTCAAAGAAAGAAAACAATCAGACAATGTGAAAGATATATCCTGATGTAAAGTGTTAAAACATGAAAAAAGGACGTTTTAGACTTAGAGAAATAAGATTATGGTTATGAAGATTTAGAGAAGAGTCTGAAACAGGCCATTTTCTTAGTACTTTGGGGATATCCAAGATAATATTGTTCTGCCAGTAATTTGAAAATTATATATATCAAATTATGTGTAGTTTTGAACACTGCCTTGCCTGAGAAGTTCCATAAATATTTGTTGAATAAGTGACTTAGATTATTGGTGAATGTCTCATACCTGTTGTTTTTTATCCTCTCTGACTTGTATATTTATGCCCCTGTTTCCACACTCATTGCCATTTGGAGTTTCCTGGTGGGGAGTCATTGATTCATGTCTTCAGTGCACTATATTTAACCAGAACACATGTTTCTAGTGTCTTTTTATTCGGGAAGATTTGAAACAGGGGAGGGAAATGGGTTTGGGATGATCTGAGTAAAGCCAAGTGGCTACTCCCTTACATAATAACTATTTTTACGGTGTGCTTCAGACTGTTCATCAGTCACTGCTTGCACTGATTCAGAAACTGACCAACGAAGGGAAGGCGACAGTCTTCCTTTTGTTAGGTCCTTGGGACCATTAAGAAATAGGTGAATGAATTTACATTCTTTAGGTCAGTGAAAAATATCTTAGCTCTGTCTTTAACATCCGCTCCCAGAAACAGGTTAAAGGTGATTTATTAACTTTCAGATTCAATTCAGAGGATGTTTTCTAGCAGGAAAGCTCAACAATTCTATCCTAAGTGCTCCAGAGTCTTTGGGTTACTAAAGCTTTCTTTGAATTGTATTTGTCTTTGATCTGAGGACCTCTGTGTGCTTTGTAACTATATACAGGATTAAATACTTCCTCCATTTATACAGAAATCCCAAAGCACACAGGTGTAAAATGATTTGAACAAGAATTTTCGGTAAGTTGACTGGAGACTGGTTTAGAACCAGGGGCTTCTGGATTAAAATAGTGTTGTTGTTTTATTAATATGCTAAACTTCTTGAGTTATAAAATCCCTTTTGATAGATTATGTGCAATAGAATCATATTATTAAAGAGATTCAGATACACTGTGTATAAAAGTATGCTTTCCTACATGTTGTAAAAATCAAACAAAAGATGGCTCTTGAAGGCCAAAGTTAGCCTTAATTAACAGTATCTATCACATAGTAATTCTCTGGATTTAAGAAACTCTTATAGTTATGGGCTTAATATTTTTCTAATATTCTGTAGACCAGTGGGCATCTTAATGAAGAATTATGGACTCCACTGGAATTGAAAGCTATGGGGAGGGTTAGAAGGAAAGCACAGGTTTGGGGGAGTAGAAGGCTTTTCCTAAGGCAGGTGTTTTAGTGTGAACTCTTCAGACTACCTGCCTTTGAATCACCTGGAAGCTTGTTGAAATATTTCAAGGCCTACACCTGACTCATGAATCAGAATCCCTTAGGGTGAAGTCAAGAATCTTTAATTTAAATAAGTTCTCAGTGTGTTTCTGAAACCCCCAAAGTTTGAAAACCATTGGGCTGTAAGAACAGGGAATTCGCTGGTGGTCCAGTAGTTAGGACTCAGCATTCTCATTGCTGAGGATCTGGGTTCGATCCCTGGTGGGGAAACTAAGGATCCTGTAAAGTGTGTGGTGGGACATAAATAAACAAACTTAAAAAAAAAAGAGAGAGAATATGTTCTAGATTAAAGAGTGTAATAAAAGAATTGTAAAAGCGAACTGAAGACGCCCTTAAGAGAATATTGGCAGGATTCCTTAATGGACAAAAATCTCAGGCAAATCAAGGATTATGCCTTATTTTTTTAAAGTCACTTGGGGCCTTTGCTGGTGGTTCAGTGGCTGGGACCCCACACTCCCAATGCAGGGGGGCCCAGTTTGATCCCTGCTCAGGGAACTAGCGGAGAAGGCAATGGCACCCCACTCCAGTACTCTTGCCTGGAAAAATCCCATGGACAGAGGAGCCTGGTGGGCTGCAGTCCATGGGGTCGCTAGGAGTCGGACATGACTGAGCTACTTCCCTTTCACTTTTCACTTTCATGCATTGCAGAAGGAAATGGCAACCCATTCCGGTGTTCTTGCCTGGAGAATCCCAGGGACGGTGGAGCCTGGTGGGCTGCCATCTATGGGGTCGCACAGAGTCAGACAGGACTGAAGCAAATTAGCAGCAGCAGCAGGGAACTAGATCCCACATGCCGCAACTAGGGGTTCATATGCCACAGCTAAAGATCCCTCACGCTGCAACCACAAGACCTGGCATGCTGAAACGAGGATGGAAGACCCCACATGCCACAACTAAGACTAAGTCGATAAATAAATAAAATAAGTATTTTTTAAAAAAGTCAATTGAAGTTTTGATGTTTGAAAACAGCAGGGAAACATTTAGATAAATTGTTGGCTGAAAATATTCTGCTCTTAAAGGAGAAAAGTGTTTTATGCAGACAGTTCTTTTGAACTACTTTTTATATGATAAAATATGAAAACCCCTTTTATACACTTCAGATCAAAGGATATTTTTCAATAAGATTTTCTGGGATTAAAGCACATTCCTTTGAAATTAAGAAGCAGTAGGAAATGTACTATGTAAAATCCAATTAACTGGGTATAAAATTGAGACTCTGCTATCATTTGGCCCCTGCAAACCTGAGGTTTAAGTTTATACCATGTATGAAAAAGAGATTTGAACAGAATGATTTCTGTAAATCAGGTGTAAATTAATCATTTTATTTCCCTGACTAAAATCATTTGATGACCCCCCATATCTCTAAGGACAAGGTTCAAAGCCTTGAAGAATATTCATAGGACTTCCTTCTCCAGTCTTACATCTTCCCCCCAGGTTTCCCTTTTAGTTTCTGCTCATTCTGACCTCTCAGATCTTCCCCTTCTCAGATCACCATTCTTCTTCTTGCTGCCAGCAACATTCCCTTTTTCTCCTTTCTTCTCTAGCACGTAGTGAGCACATATTTTATTATTAATAATATTATCATTACTGACAATAAAGAAAAGTGCACATGTTAAGATATATTTTCAAGGTAAATTGGTCTTTCTGAGCCCATGGGTTTAAGAGAGGTGAGAAGGTATAGAGAGACATCTAGGATGATGCTTAAATTTTTACCTTGAGAAATGAAGAAATTAATTTAAAAGTTAGGGCTAATTACTGCATATGAGAAAACAAAGGAGCCCTAAGTGATTACCCATTTTGTTTTATTCATGCTAAATTTAAGTTGCTCATGGGTTGGGGGGGGAGAGATATTAACATGGAATAGAAATCAGGAGTCTGGACTTCCAGAAGCAGGTAAGAGTTGAAGATAGAGATATAGTTAAAGCAACAGCAGTAATGGGATGTATTTAAAGATATATTTAAAGGTATTTAAAGCAACAGCAGTAATGGGACTTCCCTAGCAGGCCAGTGGTTAGGACTGCATGCTCCCCATGTAGAGGCCACATGTTTGATTCTTTAAGGGAACTAAGATCCTGCATCCTGCATGCCACACAGAGCACCCAAAAGAAAAAAAGCAAAAAAGCAATAGCAATAAAGAAAACCCTTGGAGAGAATGATGTAGAGAGAGGTGGAAATGGCCACTTCAGGCCCAAGGGGAGGAGGAATCGCAGCAGAGGAAGCCAGTGGGGAAGGAAGAAAGCTGGAAGAGTGGTACCCTAGAGTGAGAGGCAAGTGGTTCAAGAGAGTGGGGGTGTCAATTCTGTTGAAGACTGCCAGTAAGAAAAGTAAAATGAGGCTTAAGAAGTGACCTCTGGATTCAGCTACATGCAGGCCACTGGTGACAACGAAAAGGAGTAGGGGAGTAGGAGTGACGGAAATTCGTGCTGCCCGGGCTATGGGAAAAGTCAACAAGAAGAAGTGGTGACCAAAACTGTATAAGATCCCTTAAGCAGTTTTGCTTGCTCCTTGGAAGAAAACTTACCTAGATTTTGTCTAGACCAACCTAGACAGCATATTGAAAAGCAGAGACATTACTTTGCCAACAAAGCTCTGTCTAGTCAAAGCTATGGTTTTTCTAGTGGTCATGTATGGATGTGAGAGGAAGACTATAAAGAAAGCTGAGCACCAAAAGAATTGATGCTTTTGAACTGTGGCATTGGAGAAGACTCTGAGAGTCCTTGGACTGCAAGGAGATACAATCAGGCCATCCTAAAGGAAATCAATACTGAATATTCATTGGAAGGACTGATGCTGAAGCTGAAACTCCAGTACTTTGGCCACCTGATGTGAAGAGCTGACTCACTGGTAAAGATCCTGATGCTGGGAAATATTGAAGGCGGGAAAAGGGGATGACAGAGGATGAGATGGTTGGATGGCATCACCTACTGAATGAAAATGAATTTGAGTAGGCTCTGGGAGTTGATGATGGACAGGGAGGCCAGCGTGCTGCAGTCCATGGGGTAACAAAGAGTAGGACATGACTGAGCGACTGAACTGAACTGAAACAGTTTTGCTGAGAAGAGGAGCAGATAAATGGGGCTGTGTGATGATGATACAGGATAAAAGGAATGTTATTATTTTACTGCTAGTAGATATACACCATGTTAACGTGGTAAGAATGATTCAGGAGCAAGGAAGACACTTGCATACAGGTGAAAGACAGTGTCTTCAGGATGAGATCTAGAGGATACAAGGGTTACAGAGACCAAATAGAAGGACCAGGCCATGTTTGCAGCCAGGAGTGTTCATCCATGCTAACAAGGAAGGAAGGACATGAGCAGGTCTGTGGATGGCTTTGGTGTGGGAAGAACACTTCTATTTTGTCACTGATGTATGAGTCAAGGTATCAGCTGGGAACTGGATGGAGATGTGATGGATGGGGAGGTCTGCAAGAAAGTGGTATGAAATGGTTGTCCAGAGAAAGGGAAAAATATATACTAGAGAATATCCTCAGGCAGTACCACTGCCTAAGTGCCCATCTGCAATTTGCCATCATGAATTTAAAGTAAGACAAGTCATGTAGTTGGGTGTTTTTCTCCCCAAAACACCCAATCTTGACATGTAATCTTCAGATGCTACCCTCACTGTGCTGCCCCTCCTTAGCTTGGCTTTCAGTCCTGCTAGATTCTTCTGTGGAAATCCATGTGGCTCCTCCAAGTCTAGATAAGGTGCTCTCTAATGTTCTCTGTTATTTACCTCTATTATCAACATATTTATGCATCTGTACCTCCCATCTGAACATAAGCTCACAGAAGGCAGGTATTTCTTAACTGATGTTGTTCTAACCTCAACCTCAAACACAGCACTTAGCACACAATAGGTGCTGAATATATACTAGTTGAATAAGAGAAATATGGTCCATAAGACAGATATCAGTCTCTGCAGTTTCTACATTAGCACCAAGAACATTTGTGCTGAGTGTTAATTAAAAAGAATTTTAACCTACTTATTGCTAAAATAGTGACAAGTTTCCTAAGATTTACAGTCCAGCTTCTTCTTGCTTCAGTTTCCAAAATTAGTATATATAATTGTATACAAGTTTATTTCCCAGAAGTTTTGCCTTTTTAGATGATTGCTTTCCTTTGCCTTCTAAAATGGTGAATAAGGAAGACTTTATTTTATAATAGCAAGATGAAAGGTGAAAACTAAGCACCAAACTTATATTTTCAGTGTAGTGTAACGGATCTGCCCATCATATTTTATCTGCTAGACAGTTTTCTTTTTCAAATTAGAAACCTACCTGTTTAAGGAAAATAAAGAAGGATAAACATATATTTAAATATATTTAGGAATATTTTGAATGATTAGGAATATTTTTAAAAGAGTATAATATATATTTAAAGTTTCCCTTTAAATATAACTTATATTTCCCTTGTGGCTCAGCTGGTAAAGAAACCACCTGCAGTACAGGAGACCTGGGTTTGATCCCTGGGTTAGGAAGACCCCCTGGAGAAGGGAAAGGCTATCCACTACAGTATTCTGGCCTAGTGAATTCCATGAACTATATAGTCCATGGGGTCGCAAAAAGTCGGGCACGACTGAACAACTTTCACATTCACTTAACGCAAAGGACAGATTCAACACAAAATCAAGGATGTGGGCCTCATTGGTACCTCATCAATAAGAATGGCAATATTTTACAAAGATGCAAGAATGCATTTACTATCTCACAAAATCTTCACAATACTCCTCAATCTTGAGATGTATTTTTATTTTCAGTATATGTAAAATGAAGTTTAGAGAGCTACAGTAAAACTCTTACCAAGTCACAGAGCTGCTAAAGGGCAGAGTCTGAACTTAAGCCAAGATTGGTTGGCTCCAAAACTGATTTTTTGTTCAAAAATGGAATGTGGAGAATCCCTTATTGGATGCCCCTTATGATGTTGAAGGTTGCTTGCAGTTCTAATTTTGCATAACTTCTAAAGAGAAAAAGAAGTTTCTCTTGTACATCTTACTTTTAATTAGCAGTCCCATTAGTGGCTGGGAGATAGTTTAAAATATTCTCAATGTTTTTCCTACTCTCCAGATGTGGATCCAAGCTTTACATGTAGTGGCTCAAAGGGACAACGATTTTTTTGGAGAGTAAGTAATACTCCTTCCATTTATTTTAACTACTGGAATCTCTGCTATAGAGAACAAGAGAATTTCAAAAATGTCCAGGATAGATAAAGGTTTTAGAGATACTTGCAAAATGGGTATTATTTGATCATAAAACCTGAATTTACACTTCTTTTCATTAATTTAGATTTTTCATCTCTAGTTATTAGGTTATATACTTATTGCAAAAGTAAATATTTATTTTAGTTCTATAGAGTGCTGAGTTCAATCTTGCCACTAATTTATTTCAACAGATATCCAATGACCCCTAAGTTGAACTCTACAACTGCCAATGCACATTATGGACCAGATGAACATTTGACACATCACACAGCGTGTATCACTTAATTATGGAAAGCTTATATAATAACAAACTTTTATATAGTGCATGTTTAACAAGAGGGCATGTAGGAATGAACTCATTTTACAGATGGAGAAAAAAGGCTCAGAGAGGTTAGTGACTTGTCTAGGTTCAAGCTCCTAGTAAGTGGCAGAGTTAGCACCTGGAAATACTCTGAAGGTGTATGACTATAATAATCTTCCTATTATTAGGATGATGTGTTATCATGTATTAGAAAGAGAACCAAAGAATTCTAAGTAGTCTTAAAGACTAGTAATTAGGGGCAATAAATACTTGGCTCTAGGAATACCAACTGCATCACTTCCTATGAGAACTCAAAATCTGAGCTGAAAAGGAGTAACTAAAGGAAATTGTAAGGAACCTATATGAAACGGATATTGTACCACAGTGAGAACACTGAGCTGAGAGATGGAAGCCAGTGGAAATTCATCCATAAAACAGGAAGTTGCCCAGAATGGATGACTCTGTTGGGTTGCCTTGTCCTTACCACAACAGAAAAATGTCCTCTGGTTCTGTCCTAGGTGACTGACCAGCTGTTACACCCAGGTGCTCCCATGCCTTCTGGCTTCTGGCTGGTTCTACCAATGGGGACCCTTGGTAGAGATGGGAGGGATGCACTGTGCTATGCTTAGTCACTCAGTCGTGTCTGCCTCCATGGACTATCGTCTGCCAGGCTCCTCTATCCACGGGGATTCTCTAGGCAAGAATACTAGAATGGGTTGCCATGTCCTTCTCCAGGGGATCTTCCCAACCCAGGGATTGAACCCAGGTCTCCTACATTGCAGGCAGATTCTTTACCATCTGAGGCACCAGGAAAGCCCAAGAATACTGGAATGGGTAGCCTATCCCTTCTCCAGGGGGACTTCCTGACCCAGGAACTGAACCAGGGTCTCCTGCACTACAGGTGGATTCTTTATCTGCTGAGCTACCAGGGAAGTCTGATGGGAGGGATATGGGGATTTAATGTTAAGGCTTACCCTTGGCTCTCCTCCTGTGAGGATTCCAAAGGTCACTGCTCCTCTTAAAGGCTCCTGCTTACAGAAATTCCCTGGTTGTCCAGTGGTTAGGACTTTGTTTTTTCACGGCCGAGGGCGGGTTTGATCTCTGGTTGGGGAACTAAGATACCACATGCCGTGTGACATGGCCAAATAAATAATACATTTTTTAAAAAGGGCTCCTGTTTGCCGTGACTTTCCCCTCCATATGACATTATTCTTCAGACCTGCATTCGTGTGCAGGCCCTACCATTGCTGTCCTCCTACCTACTGCCCACATCCGTGGTATTGGTACCCTTGTAAATGAACTCTCTTTGCCTTATCCCAATTTAAATGC
This sequence comes from Neotragus pygmaeus, assembly GCA_006410875.1. Lineage (NCBI taxonomy): Eukaryota > Metazoa > Chordata > Mammalia > Artiodactyla > Bovidae > Neotragus > Neotragus pygmaeus. The sequence continues at coordinate 67,088 of SJYV01014858.1, forward strand.
TTCTGGAAACTTGACTGATTCTAGAAGATTCTGAACTAGATTCTGGAAGATTCCTCCCAGCTGTCATTCGGCACATGATCATCTGTGAACTAACTTGGCTTGCCTGTTCTTTCTCCAAAGTTATAATTCTTGAATTCTTCAAGTTCAGATGGTGTGCCAGTTATTAACAGAGGAAAGTGCTCTGCGTTCACTTCATTTTCCTAAAAGTATAACTACTGTCCACAATCAAAAGTAAGACAGAAGTCAAAAGTAAGTAAAATAAGGGCACAGCTTTATTTCACTACAAGGCAGTAAATACACTGTCATATCAAAAGTTCAGTACCAGCCATCTTGCACCAAAGGTTCTTAAGGCAGCAACTGGCTATCGACCCCAGCTGCAAACACATAGGTTGTGTGTGGCAGTTCTGAGACCATACACTTAAGGACTCTGGGGAATGTTGATTAAACACATAAGCCCTGAATTAAAAAAGTCAGGCTGAATTCAAAACAAAACACAGGACATCAACAACACAGATCTCCCAATAAAGAAGTGCAATGCATCCTCTTATAAACCAACAAGAACAAAAAAAAAGAACACAAGAAACAACCACAAATGCAAAATCTCCCAAATAAGTTTTCCAATGTATTACAAAAGGAAAAAAGTATATATATATATGTATGTATATATATATATAAAAAATAAAAAAGTTTGACAATACTAGTGCATAGTCAATTACCTAACACCAAGTTTCTTTTCTCTCCCTCCCAAGCACTACTGCCCTTCTGATACTAGCAGCATGTCTACAGGCTAAGTCCATAGCAGCAAAACACATTTTTTTTCATTTGGCATGTACAAAATTAAATTACTGAATAAAAATATAATTTTTTATAAAACTATTTCATACAGTAATAATTTTTAAAGCAAGCTAACAACAACAAAAATAACCCTCATAAAATGGTTTGGTACAATAAACGTACCTCCAATGTTATTGACCATAAATGAGCATTTACAATATTGATTACTTATTCCATGGTGTGAAGCCAACATTTATAGTAATGCATTGTGTTTAGTGATTGAGAAAAGTGAAATATTGGAGTACCTTTTTGTGCGTTAAATTTCAAAAACCTCATCACAGAAAAAATACTGGTCTGTTGGATCCTCTTAAAATACAGATAAATCATTTTATGTTTTTTTTTTTAAAAAATCTGCATTAAGATACTTAACCACTGACTACAATCCATGACCTAATAACTTAGGTAAAACTGTTAAACTTATTAATTAAAAAAAAAATCGTTTAGTTGGGTGAAATTTTATATGGTTTCACCCACCTAAATGCACTTGGTGCTGCTCTCAACTGTTGTACCACAACAAAAATAGGCTCTTCTCCCATTCATGAAAAGTTTCATGTAAAGGAATGCTATATCCCAAGTCAACTTGAAGTGTTCTGAAAACCATAATGCTTGTCTGCAAATGTCTCACATGACCAGAGTCCGGGTTGAGAAGGCATTCACATATTTCCGAGGCTGACCGGAAGCTGTCATCTGATCATCTGTCTTCCCACAGGATGCAGATTCCCAGGCACCGTTACAAGGCTAACGGGAGGGGAGAAAAAGGGTAAGGGCAAGGTCAGACCGGGAGGCACATGCTTTAGCCCACGGATGGACTCCCAACCCCACCTGGCCCAGCAGAAAAAAACGCTGACCTCCAGATAGCAAGTAGGAGACACGGGGGAGCCTTTGTCAGATAAAATCTTCACTCTGATAACCAGGAATTCAGCATTCTTAAGTGATATTAATTATCAGAATTTGTTTGTCGTGAAGAGAGAAAACCCACTCCAAGCAGTATGATAAGATCCAGCTGTATCTTCATGTTTGAGTGCTTGTTGTCTATTAGCAGATTTTACAGACTTGGAGACAGGAATGAGTCCAGTCCCCCACACCTAAGGCGAGCTGTGAGCATTTACTCTCTGAGCGAACTGGTGAGTGCTTGAGCTCCCCACTGAAGAAGCTCCCATAGGTGCGAGAATTGATCAACACTTACTAAACATAGTACATGTTTTTTATCAAGTTAATTACATTTAAATTTAGTTATGAATATTTAAATGTATCAACTAAAATGGATACTGATCAATTAAATAGCAATTAATTAAGTAATATCTATTTATCAGAATAGCTTACTTTTTAAAGATGCATTGAAAGATACAGGATGGAACTAATATCTCACAGGCAGCATCCGGATCCAGATTCTTCACACACATGATCTCATTTACACAGCACAGCCACCCTGGGTGGGGGTTCATTCTCTCTTTAATTGAGCAGGAAATGGAGACTCAGAAAGTGCAGAAAACTTGCCCAAAGCCAATCTATGGGGTAGTTGTGGAATGGTTCTGAACCTGTGTATGTCTGCTGCCTAGCCCCAGCTCCTACCTGCCCTCCATGTGTGCGTGTTTAGTCATGTCCAACTCTTTTTGACCCCATGGACTGTAGCCCACAGGGGTCCTCTATCCATGGGACTTTTCCAGCAAGAATGCTGTAGTGGATTGCCATTTCCTCCTCCAGAGGATCTTTCCGACCTAGGGATCCAACCCTAGTCTCCTGCGTCTCCTGCATCCTAGGCAGATTCTTTACTGCTGAGCCACCAGGGAAGCCACCTGCCCTCCATGCTGCTTCAAACCAAAATATGCAATATTTGTACAAGGCCTCTGCTCTTCAGAGCATTAAGTTTGCTCTACTTAGCTCCCAAGAGTATTGAAGATGCCTACAAAATGAATATAAATGAACAGGATTTAAAACATAGATAAGGGTGGATCACCAAGAAATGTGGAAAAAATAAACAATACAAAGATGAAGTGAGATTTCGATTCAAAATACTTGCTATAAACCAAAATGCACCAACAAGATGTAAATCTCAAAACTAACTCCAAGCTCTCTAGCAGTGAATGCAAAGAGGGAAACAGAAACACAAGCAGTTGTAAGATTTGCTGTCCATAAGCTCAAAAGTAAGTCAGTGGTTTAGAAAAAGCACAGCTATTCCTAGTATTTATATCCAAGTGGGATGTGTCTCATGGACAGAAGAAGAATAAGAAAAGAAAGCCCTCTGCTCTTTAGAGCCTCAAGTGTCCCTCAGGACAGTGGTCCCTAACCTTTTTGGCACCAGGGATCGGTTTCATGGAAGACAATTTTTCCATGGACCATGGGCAGGGGGATGGGTTAGGGATAATTCAAGCACATTACCTTTACTGTGCACTTTACTTCTATTATTATTACAACAGTTCCACCTCAGATCATCAAGCATGATATCCCGGGGGTAGAGACCCCTGTTTAAGAGGCAAAACCAACACCTGACACTGGTGAAGTGATGACAGGCGGATGAAAGGTCTGTGGTGCCACAGCCAGATGAAGAGGAGATAAGACGCCAAGTAACAGCCAGGGCCATGCTCTAGGCAAAGGGCATGAATAGGCAGGATGGAGATCGACAGGTGGTAAAGAGGGTAACCCATGTGGCAAAATAACATGAAAGTCGGGAAGCTGCAATTTGTACACTGCTTGTGGGAGGGACTGGGAGGTGGAGAGTATTTTGCATGTATCATCTCATTTAATTCTCACAAACACCTGTGGATTAGGTAAGGCTCATTACATCTGTTTTACAGAGCAGGCAATTTTACAGGAAGAGAGAACTTAGGCAACATCCTTAAAGTCATCCAGCTAAGAAGTGATGAACTAGGAATGTGAATCCAGGCTCTAATGAGTATAAGTTGCTGATTCGGTTAGAGTTCTTATGAGTGAGAATTGTGTGGTCCAGTCAGCAGGGCCTTAGAGTGCAGGAAAAAACACTGAGATGAGGTGTTAAAGTCATCAGACTATTTAACAGAGAGGTAGGATAATTCTGAATGAATATGGTGTTTGTATGGTGATGGGACTTCTTTGCCTAGGGTCTGGAACAAAGTTTCAGCGACGTAAGATTTATAGCGCCACGTTTCTAACTTGTAAACTTTCATAGGACACAAACTAGATTTCCCAGTTTCTGCCCAATCTGTTGTGCCATCTCACTGCCAACATAAAGGCACCATCCAAGTTTACACATGTTTACTCTCAAGGCTCAGAGGCTGAATACATAACTTGAAATACTACATAAGCAAGATTGATTATCATAATATTTTCCTGTAACTGTGAATCACAAAACGACAGGACAAAGATGACATCCGTTCTGGGCTGACTTCTGATACTGAGTCACATTTAATGTTTTCTAAATAAAATCACCAGGGTAGTTTAAGCATTCTATGTATGATACAGTTCTGAATAAATGGTGTTTCTGTAGTTTGACTCATTGGAAAAGACCCTGATGCTAGGAAAGACTGAAGGCAAAAGAACGGGGCAACAGAGGATGAGACAGTTAGATAGCATCACTGACTCAATGGACATGAATTTGTGCAAACTCCAGGAGACAGTGAAGGACAGAGGAGCCTGGTGTGCTGCAGTCAGTGGGGTTGCAAAGAGTCGGACATGACTTAGCGACTAAACAACAACGAACTCTAGTTCGAAGGAAGTGGATTAAATATATATATATCTCTGGTGTAAATCTGTCCATTCAAATCCCATATTTTAGTTTAGTTGATTGCTCACATGTTGTTGCTAACATTTTTCAGTGCAGCATTGGAACACCAAAATGACACAAGAAACCCAATTAAAATAAAATTTAATGGAATCATTGTAATTATTGAGCTTGTGTTTGTAGTCACATGCATAGAACATATATGATAATGTGATATATAACAACATGACATCATAATATATGACAATGTGACATAAAATAACAATATGACATATAATAACTACCATTTGAGAGTGAATAATTAAAGATGATGGCTGTCCACCATGAGTACTATGCAGGGCTTAGAATCAATGATGTACACAGAACAAAGTACATTGATAATAAAATCAGATGACTAAAAACGATGCAGAATATTTTAACATACTAATCTTATATGTAAACATAAAATAAACACACACACAAAACTCAAAAATGTATGTTTTGAAAGAATACAGACAAACAAATGAGAGGGAAAGGAGAATAAAAGTGAAAATGGAGGTAAAAGTGAGGAGCAAGGAAGAAAGAGTTGTTTATTTCTCTGGCTAAAAATTGTTCTACTTAGCTATGCTTCAATTAATACAGAGTAAGTTTCTATATTAAATGAAATTAAGTATCTTAAAGTACCATATTAAAAGAATCTTATGCTTGCTTTTGGACTTTCCAGGTTGGCTGTGTGGTAAAGAATCTGCCTGCCAATGCAGGAGACATGGGTTCAATCCTTGGGTTGGGAAGATCTCCTGGAGATGGAAATGGCAACCCATTCCAGTATTCTTGCCTGGGAAATCCAGTGGACAGAGAAGCCTGGCAGGCTACAGTCCATGGGGTGGCAAAGAGCTGGATACGAATTAGCGACTAAATAACAACATGCTTGCTTTTACAATGTCTCTTAGTAAAAGTCAGGTTCTGACCCTTGACAATATGATACTTAATTCAGAATTTCCAATGTCTGTTCAGGAAAATCTAATACAATTATCACCCCCTAGTATATTTTCAACTTCAATGTCATGTTTTGTTGGATCTCCCAGATGGCTCATCATTTTATTCATGTTTGGCTCTTCCTCCAGGACCAAATATTTAAAACAAGATCAATACAAATAATATATCCTATATTTTATATTAATTTTTTGAAAAAAATTCAATCAGCCTTTCCCAAGTAGAAATGAAATTTATGAGGAAATAAATCAAGTTAACTGAAATATCCAAATTTCAGAAAGCAGAGCATTTCAGGGGCACCTAAGTCCTGAGGCTCATCCGAGAGCAGACAAGATGACTTGAACACCTAAATCTCCCAGTATAGACAGACACCAGGAAACAGTACTCACTCTGTGCAAGAAAAACAGACCAGAACAAAAAGGTGCGCACTGAGTGGACAGCTCCTTTTCTGCATCATGAAAGCATAAAGCTAATACTTTTTACAACCATGAACGGAAAAACTGGTCAGAGCAATCACATACCTACTTCACGAGAGCAAAGTAAGAGCGGAAGGTCAAGTAGTGGGTAAGAAAAGAAGTGTTGAAGTCCACCAGCCAACAGGGCCGCTGTCTCTTCTCGTGATTTCTTTCTCCCTCCTTACCTTGAAGCCTTGGGGTCCTAGGCCAACTTTTCAAGCAGACAGAATAGTTTTGACAAAGGAAGATTAAATGTCTTCATGCTAGAAGGATTTTTTTTTAAATACTGTCAAATAGATCCTTGTGCATCCTCCTTATTCCCTCTCCTTAAATGTTAGTTTCACTTACACTAAAGAACTGGTAAGAATTTCTGCACATTGAATCCTTGTTAAATGACTAACCCATGGTGTTGTTGCAGACATGTCACTCTACCCTAATTCATTTCAAAGTTAATAATCCTGCCACACATCCTCCTCCTCTTGCCCGCGAGTCATCTTACTCATCCACAATGTACCTTTGATCGCCCCTGGGCAGAGATGAACTGTAAACAGACTGTCAGAGCTCTAACTGGGATATCCTGCTGAAGCACTTTAAATAAATACTCTGATCCTCGGCAGAAAACTGAAGAAATCAAATGAGATAAAACCATGTCCAGAGGTGATTCTCTGTCGGAATTAGATTATCTTCATATTTTTCACTAAGAATATGAATGGTGTTTTTCATCACGCTAAACAAGAACCACTATTGTTATGGCATTCATAGAGTAACCTCACACAATAACTGCTGATATCAGCAGCCTTGGCAGGGTATGTGCTGTACAATTTACAAAGCTCTTAAGAAACTTGTGTAAGTCATAAAAGAATGATTTTGTAAAACCAAAGCAACTTATGAGATGGTTTTACATTTTTGTTTCATTTTTAAAAATAATAGCACACATAGATGGTGTCCAAAAGACTTAAGAATTATTTGATTATTCCATTTAATCTATCCACAGAAAAGACTTTTAAAATGAAAGTGAAGTGAAAGTCGCTCAGTCGTGTCTGACTCTTTGCGACTCCATGGACTATACAGTCCATTGAATTCTCTAGGCCAGAATACTGGAGTGGGCAGCCTTTACCTTCTCCAGGGGATCTTTCCAACCCAGGATCAAACCCAGATCTCTTGCCTTGCAGGAGGATTCTTTACCAACTGAGCTATAATGGAAGCCACAGAATTAAAATTCTAAAAATCAGAACTCATTCTCAAAGAGGCATCTTTTAAAATGTATTCATTATAAGAAATAACATAGAAATCTTTAGTTGTATCTTGAAAGTCAAAAATAAACCTGAGACCAAGGGTCACTGAGGTAAGGTTCGTTGTTATCAAACCTTTCCTATGCATAAATGCTGCACAAAACAATCAAATAAGCCCAACTTCAGGACTGATAACTTTTCATAGAAAAGAGCCCTAAAAGTTAAGGCATCAAAGGCTACCCAGACCTAAGTTAACAATTACTACGAAGAATGGCCTTTCTCCAAATTTGGAGTTTGTCCCCAGTGTCTCTAGGGATCTTTCCATCTTACTTGTTGACAGATTTCCCAACAGTTTTAATCACATAACCTCAGGTGTCACAATTTTTTGGAAGAAAACCTCTTTCCTTAGTAATGTATTAGTTTTAACTATTAAGATTAAAGCCAGTGCCAATTAAAGCGATTATATCTTTGTTGGCCCAAGGAAAATCCAACATCACAGTGTTTACCAAACCCAACCAACTACACAAAATCCAGCTCTTGTACTCTCTGGGGTAGGGCACTCTGAATTTGAGCTCAACTTTCCTTCCCCACTCATTTAGCCTTTCCAGTTCATCCCAAAACTATACATGGCAAAGTTATTTTATAAGATATATTGAAAGCAAGCTGCTGAAATATTACTAACAGCTATATGAAACCTTGCCAGGGCAAGTGAAAAAAAAGTGACCCAAAAGGGAGAACTAAGTGAACACAGAGGTATCCAGGGAAGCAGGTCAACAACAGCATACCAACACTAAGAAATGCCTGGAAAGATCTATGTCACATGGAGACGGACTGTTTCTCTGTCTGTTGACATGCCAACAAGGGAAGCAGAAAAATAGAGAAGACCAGTAAATCAGTTGTTTGATCTCCATAATACCGAAGAGATCTGACTAACTTTTTTTCAGGAATCAGTTGAATCAGCAATCTCTTTTGGTGACCCACTGACACAGCTCTGCCAGAGTGGAAGAAGGAATGAGAAAGAACATGTGAGAGGAAATAATACACCTCAGTGCAAGTGGACCTGGCTGTTGGTGAAGCCTCCCTGCGTACGTTTCTAAGGACAGGGACTATCCAAAATAGGTTCCACCAATGTACACTGGCAAGTGTGCTGTCATTTTGAAAGCAATAGTATATCCATTTTATCTTCACAGCAACCCTGTATGATACATGGAGGACAAACTATAGTCCCCAATGTACAGATGAGCATTTTCGTTTGAACTAATTAAAAACATGCAATTAGAAATTGGGGAAGTCTGGATTAGAAACCAGCTGCCTGTTGTGTGCATGCTAGTGTATTACACTTCTTAGCCATGCCGATCAAGCAAAAAGGGTTTGCCTCATTGTTTGAAAAATTCATAAACAATTCATATGAAGTTAGGAGCAATCCAAAGCACATGGAACTGGAAAAGTGAGTTTCAGCTGCTTGCAATAATATTGTAAGATTCTTTGATACTGTGCAAATGTGTTTAAGTATTAATAGCTTGAGAAATTTACTTAATTAAACTCACTTTAAAAAAAAAAGTAAGGTGAAGACAAGCCAAGTCAGGAAATTAAAATTTAAGGCTGTCACTCTGTGGTTACAAAAAAGAGGAAAGAGAGTAAGTAAAAAGCATATGAACACATCTTTTATATTTGGGTTTTAAACAGGAATAAAAGAAAATTATAATTTAAGAGAAAAATACACAAGTTCAGAGGCTTTTAACTTAAGTGTAGTTTCAGATCTACCAATGAAAATGTTTACCTTAGGAAATGTTTATTGGCAAAATGCATTTATTTCAAAATGCAAAGCAAATTGAAAGCACAGGCAGTTCTTTTCTCCTTACTGAGGGAGTTTTGTGTGTGTGTGTGTGTGTGTGTGTGTGTGTGTGTGTGTGTGTGTGTGTGTGTGNTTCCCCTTTTCCCTCTGTTTGTATGGTCACATTTGGTACTGATTCCTTCGAAGGCACCAACAATGCTCCTCTGCAGACGGAAAAGCAGGGAGGAATCTGGATGATATTCTTGGTGGGCTGCTTTTTCTTTCCTGGGACTACCTGATATCACAGGAAATTATTCTATTTGAACTCTCCAGTCTGCCAATTAATTCTGACTTCCTGGGGGAGAGAGTGGTAGTGGATATGTGTGTGTGTGTATACGTGTGTGTGTGTGTGTGTGTGTGTGTGTGTGTGTGTGTGTGTGTGTGTGTGTAATGTCAGTCAGAGTTCCTGGGTCCTGGGGCCACCCCAACTTCCTCCTTCAGAGTCAGGGATTCTCAAAGCGTGAATATTTGGGTCCTACAGTGTTCTGTTAACAATGGTGAATTTGTTCCTTGACTTGGCTGTTGCTGTTAATGAAACAGTAACCTAATTAATTGTAATTAGAGTGCCTCAGAGGTCTGCTTCCCTTTGAATCCATCGCCAAAGAGAACATGATTCTAGTAAAGCCCCAGCATATTCCTCAACAAAAGAAAAATGTTTGCAAAAAATTCTGGGTATCGCTGTAAAGTTGGATTAGTTGAGAGCTTGCATGGTTGATGGAGCCAGTTTACATCAGGAGCAAGGGGGTGTTACATAATCTTCCTCCTTATACTCGTTTTGGTCAATTAACTACGACCTTTCTTGTCAAACAGGAAGATGATCAATTAACTTTAAACAGCTCCTCATTGTGTCCTTTGTGTCTTTTTCATGGAGTGACTGTTTTTGTGACTTTTTCTGGAGGGCTGCATGCTAAATTTCTTCAGTGCCTAACTCCTCTTGGCTGTGCTTTGCAGGAGAAGCTGTGCCTGAGGATGAACAGATCAGCGCTAAGGACCAGAAGAGTCTAGAGCCCTGTGATAACACGCCCATCATAGACAACATTGTTCCCGTGGTTGCCGGCATCTCTGCGGAGGAGAAGGAGAAGTACGATGAGGAGATCTCCAGTCTCTACCGACAACTGGATGACAAGGTCTGTGGTCAGAGTTTATAGACCTCACACCGGTACACAAGCGAAAGGTAGCAGGTGCTAGACTTACTGGCTGCAAGCAGCTCAAGGGCCGTGGAACCTGATGTAAGACTGAAGACTGATGTTTATGTCAGTTTTCCTAATGCTTACCCTAGCTCTTTATTGGGCTGTGCCGTGTGCTAAGTCGCCTCAGTCCTGTCCGACTCTTTGCGACCCCATGGACTGTAGCCCACCAGGCTTCTCTGTCCCTGAGATTCTCCAGGCAAGAATACTAGAGTGGGGATGCCAGGCCCTCCTCCAGGGGATCTTCCTGACCCAAGGACTGAACCAGCGTCTCTCATGTCTCCTGCATTGGCTGACGGGTTCTTTACCACTAGGGCCACTGGGGGAACTGGATGTACGGGGAATGGAAACTTTCATGGAAATTTGATTGAAAGGTTGGCCTCGGCAGACAGAATCTTCACATCTAGAAACTGGATGGGACCTTATCGTAGCATGAGGGTGGAGGGTGAGTGAACTTTGTTTAATTCTCCCCTCTTTTCTTCTCTGGGCTTGTCTGCCACCTCTTGGAAATTCCAGCAGTGTCCCAGCTCTAGGGGCAAAGGTGGTGGCTCCCAAAACTCAAGTGTGCGCTTTGATCACGTAGCTCTAAGGTCCAGAATGAGGAGCTGGTAATAGCATCAGTAAGGGGCATCCTCTTGAATGAAGTCGTTTGGATATGCTGATTTAGGGATGTCCAATTTCTTGGCAGACTTTTGGGACTCAAAGAATCCTGTCAGTGCACAAATTGGAATAAAGGAAGAGAGATCTTGGAAAACACTGTCTCAGTCATCCCCAGTGAAGGTCAGGTTAGGAATCCCAGAGGCAAAGGAAATTAAATTGATGTTTCACGCGACCTTGGCATATTGCCCTTGGAATGCTTAAATCCTTTCAGTTCATTTCATCTGGGTTGCTGGTATTTTTAATCTGATTTCATCTTTCCTGCTGTGGTTCAGCTCAGTGTGCTTGGGGACACCTCTGGCTTGGATAGAACAGCTTTGTTATGTTAACGTTGTCATTAATCTTACAAGCCTCTTTCTTCTGAGTAAAGCCCAGAGTCTGGTCTCACCTTTACAAGGGAAATGTGACTGCTTGCCCTAAGGAAGCTGGTTCTCTTTGTGCTTGTGGCTCTGGGAGTTTGCATTATAACCACAGTGTTAAACTGGGGTCACCCTACCCTTTGGGTGACATATTTAATAAGACATTCATGCTGTGAGAGCTGGATTAATTACTTTTTAGGCAGTAGACATACTGTTACCCTTCTCTTTCTACCCAAGTATTTTATGCAAAACCTCAAACAAAGTGAGAGAAAAGGGAGATCAATAAGTAAGTGAGCAGTCTATGTGGATTTTTTTGTTTCTCCAAAGAAATGTTATTGTTGAAGCATATTGCAATTTTTTTTTCTCATTTAGAATTGAAGGGTTTGTTTTTAGTATCCCCATGGGGTCATAACCTGATTCTGCTCTCTGTTCTCTACGTATAGAAACCAAACATGGCTGGAATTGGGATCTTTTTACCGTGGTAGCATGAGGATTTTTCATGGATCTGAGAAAACTTTAGAGTCTTGAATTCGGCATCTGAAATGTAGGCAATGCCAGGCCTTGGCAGTTTTCAGTTGGTAGCTGGCAGAACTGACCCTGGAGCTCTACCTCCTAATTCCCAGCCTAGGACATTTTCTGTCATGTTCCTTTCCTTTAGTGTATGCTTTGAAAACCCTGGTAAGCATACCTGTTGAGATTAGCATTTGTGGTCCATCACAGGGTGATGCTTAGAGATCTGGGAAAGGACTTGAGCCCCAAAGCCTCAGCCTGGCTGGCCGAAGCTTGTCATGCCATTTGTATCTCTACCCATGGATGGCCTGGGTTCGTCTTATCAGGTGTCATTTTTATTTGTCCACTTTTTAAAGGTTCTAGAAGCTATTTCTTGCTTCTGATGATGTTGATGGTTTGATACTTTTAAGAATACATGAGTTGGGACAGAGCACCTTCATAGATTATTAGTGGCAGTGCTGAAAGTATCTAAGTTTAGATAAGATGTTAGCCCAGGTTACACTCCCTGGAGGTGGCAGAGCTACAATAAGCTTACACATCTTCTGACTCCCAGTCCAGTGCTCATCCTATTTTGGCTTCAGCCCTTGAACTGAGGAACTTGTCAGTCCTAATGTATTTGTCTCGAATGTGCTGGAAGAAAGATTCTATGTGTTTTCTTTCCCGCTGCCCCCTCTGTTCCTCCGTGCTGCCCCTCTAGGGGTCGAAGGACAGGTGTTTTTCTAAGGCAGTGCTGTGTGATGGAAAAGCAGGCACTGTAGAGTCAGTCCCGTGGCTTAACAATGCTGAGACCTGGGCTGATGACCCATCTGCTGAAGTTGTTCTTCTTATCTGTAACATGGAGCTCACATCTGTTACTTCAGAAGGTTGCATTGGGGAGTAAACGATTCTAGGACATAGCTGCTGCTGCTGCTGCTAAGTCACTTCAGTTGTGTCCGACTCTGTGTGACCCCATAGATGGCAGCCCACCAGGCTTCTCCATCCTTGGGATTCTCCAGGCAAGAACACTGGAGTGGGTTGCCATTTCCTTCTCCAATGCATGAAAGTGAAAAGTGAAAGTGAAGTCGCTCCGTCGTGTCTGACTCTTCGCGACCCCATGGACTGCAGCCCACCAGGCTCCCCCCGTCCATGGGATTTTCCAGGCAAGAGTACTGGAGTGGGGTGCCATCGCCTTCTCCGCTAGGACATAGCAGATGCCACTAAATATTAGTTTCTTTCTTTTCTATCTCCTCCCTTTCTGTTTGTTTAAGGGAGAAGCCACATGATGGGGGTATCAGAGGGTGGGGGTGCAGAGGTGGGCTGAGAGCAGAGTTGTTAGGACAGGCAGTTTGGCGCTGGCACTGTCTCTTATTTCCCACCACCTCTGCAGTGCTTCTGGGCTGATGGAGATGTAAGAGCAGAGTTAAGTGTAAGTAGAAGTTGAACTGATGGTATTCATTGAATCATTTCACTGAGTACCATTGCAACAAACACATCTTTGTCATTAAGGGAGACCAGTGACCTATTGACAACTCACTTATTTCAAACACCAGAATAGTTTCTGAAAAGTGCCTGCTAGTCCATTATCCACAGACCAGATCTTAACAATTGGCATCAGAGTGAGCATATATAAACATATTCTAAAAGATGCGCTTGAATGTATAGATATTGACTGCACAGCACATCTTCCTCTGAAAAATTTGAAAATAAAAAAAAAGCCACAACAGGCTATGCTAATTCCTCAGAGAAGTTTCCTTAAGAAAGGGTAAGTGTAGGTTTGGAAATGTCTCAGACATAAGCGATTCATGTTGTTATAATGTAGTCCTTGGTCGGCATCCTTTCCAGACAGGCTAAGGGCCCTTGATTTCTCATGGTGCCTCAAACATAACCGTCGCTCAGCCCGTCACCCATCAGGAGCGAGCCCACGTAGTCAGGCTTTGAAATGAACACAGTGTAAGAACAAAGCGCTTGAGTTACTATTCTGTCTCTCGTGATTTATATCACTTGTAGCCATTGCTTATACGTCCTGGGGAAGAAGTGGCAGCTCTTCCATGTTAGACTTCTCAAGTCTTTTATGTTAGGTTGTTTAATATTTGTGCGCTGAGGAACATAAACTCTAAAACCATTCCTGGTAACTGACATTCTAAGTTTATATAGCAGAAGAGAAAATATGTCCAACATAATAGTCTTCTAGTTGGGGAAATAACTTTTTTTTTGAGAGAGAGATTTCACTTACTCTGGTATAATTTCCCTAATTCTCTTGCCAGAAATCTGACTTCAAGAGGAAAGCCATAAGTATTTTTTAGAACCATTAAAGAATTTTTAACTTGTAAAAAAATTTTTAAAACTTCGGGGTAAGATGTGCTATGGAGTCCGTATCTATACATTCAAGTGCATCTCTTAGAACCTGTTGACACAGGCCTGATGCCAGCTGTTAAGATCTAGTCCGTGGATAATAGATTTCTGAGCACTTTTCAGAAAACATTCTGGCATTTGAATTTTCCTATATATAAAATAGTTGAGTTGGTATTAAAAAGTTCAGTAGAAATACAATCTCTCTGAGCAGAGAGATAAGCCCAAAAGATGTTCTATACAAAGGAAAAGGAGACACAGATCTCATAATATTAATGCTAGAATTTTCTTGCTCCGTGGAAAGCATCAGGCTGTGATAGTGGTTAATCTGATTTAAGTGGAGGAACTGACACAACCGAACAGGCAGGAGAGTATCCTGGGGAAAACTGAGGACCTGCAACCCAGGCCCTTGAATTTCCCCTCTCACCCCCACTCTGGAAAAGGAGGACGGCGCGGTACAGGTAGTGGTCTTAGGGGCTGCTGGTGGAAAAGCCTGGGCAGCTCCTGGCACGAAGAGGAGCCCAGGACTGCTGAACTGGACTGAACTCTGCGCGGGCTTTAGACCCCAGAAGCCTCATCACACAGGATGTTCTCTTGTTCCTAAGGGGGAGGCACGTGGGAAGCCACGCTGTCTTTCTGCACAGGCTGCGGTTCACAATTTCCTTTGAACTCATGAAAACCTTTGTAACCAGGACTGAATCTCACGCAGTTAGGCGCTGGCCGCCTGCCGCTTTGGACCACATCTAGGCAGGGGAGAGGTGGAGATGCTTACGCGGGGCCGTGGGAGGCGGCAGCTCCAGCTTTTGTGGCAACAACACCTAGTGGCAGAAGCTGAGCGTAAGAAGAGCGAATTAGTCTGTGGGGAGATCCTTTCTCACTTCAGTGACACACCAGAAATGAAGCAATCGTGTTTCTGCATGCCAGCTTCCTTGAGGTTTTTTCAGACTGGTAAGAAATTTAGCTCCTAATCAAAGGCAGCTCTCTAATGCCAAAGATGAATTCTCTAGTAAATGTTTCCTAGTCTGAGTGAGGTTTGAAGTGGAAATACTGGTCTCTCTCACCTGCCACATGGCAGTGTTCCTGCTCACGGACGTGTTTGACAAGGTTCGGGACATGTGCCTGTTACCGTCCAAGTGGTTAGAGATTCACTCCCTAATTTTTTGAGCTAGGAATTCACTGCTAACATCTTTGAGTTGGAAGGGATAACTCCAGAGTCCCTTTCAGTTTCCAAGCCCTACATCGCTGATTTCTGGATGAGAAGGAATTGAGTTGAATGTGGAGGATATTGATTTTCCCAGAATATCTAAATGTTTCATCGGCTGAGAAAGGTGGGTGAAGTGGTATTTGAACCAATTTCTCATCTGCGAGGAGGCACCACACCATTTGCTTCATCTTATTAGCAAGATTACAGCTGGCATCCTGGTACCTGACTGCCGTCCATCGAGAAACCAGGCTATCAAAAATGACATAACTAACCACAAAAAATTAAACATGATGTTTCGTTTCAGGATGATGAAATTAACCAACAGAGCCAGCTGGCTGAAAAGCTAAAGCAACAGATGTTGGATCAGGATGAGGTAAAGAATGCAATAATTTTTTTTTTTTTTTTTTTTGCAAAGTTCTTTTATGACTGTCTGTTGTGGCTATTTCAGAAATTTAATTTGCAAAGAGGTTTTTTTTTTTTTTTTAAAGATCACTGAATCATGGAAATTTCTTGGTAGATTTCCTTTCAGTGGCTGCTAAAAGCTGATTTTAGCTGAATTTAGGAAATAAATGTCTGATTTGGTGGAGCTCTAGGGTTTTGAGAATAAGTAACTGGTTGCTACACAGTCTATGAAGAGCAGAGACAGAGGAGCTTGGTAGTGGGGCAAGGATGATTCTACTTCCTCATACCCAGGGCCTAGCACTCCTGGTTCAGCCTTTTCTCAGCTTTGCCAATCAGGTAACTCAGGTCTTTGATATGCACCGTGTTCTTGTGCTGTCTTGTAGGGAAAAAATACTCAAAGAACAAATGTAGAATGTAGAGAAGAGGAAAGCAACAGAAGATAGGGGTCCAAGCGCTGTGTTAGTATATGTGATACACTTACAAGGAGGCAGATTTTTCTCAGTCTCTCCTTGGATGGCACCCAGTTCTCTAGTAGATGTCTTTATTACGTTGTGTTTTTGCCAAGTATTTTACAAACAGGAACCTAAGCAAAGAACAGATAGCCAATCTATCAAATATAGATGGTTCGTAATTTCCTTGCTGAGGGCCTAAGTATGTTTTCTCTTTTGTGCTTTAGGGTGTTTTCTGCTTTGTTGCTAAAATGCCATGGATTGGCTCATATGATACAATTATAGCAAGTGGCTATGGTTCAAGGCCCCAGTCCCACCCGTCTCATAGATGTAACACCTCTCACCCCATTTTCTTCTCTTCCTCTTTGTTGCCCTTCATGTCTTTAGGATAGTGATTATGGCCTCTGCGCAAACATTTCTCTTGGCAGGAACCATATTTAATGGATTTTCCTCTTCCCTATAGTTGAGTCTTCCATTTGATCAGGGCTGCCTGCCTTCTCCCTCCCATTTGGTTGCTGTGCATCTCCAGCTTGGTACAACTGCTGTGATAAGCTTTCCTTTTTGTTACAGTGAAGACTCTTACTAAATTTTTCTCTACTGTCAAGACAATATCTGTTCACTGTAGGCAAATCAGAAAATACTGTAAGCATAAAAATAATGAAAGTATCCATAAAGTCAGTCATTCACTTTATACTAGTGTTAATGTGGGGGGCAAATTCCTCTGTAATCCGTGATGAATATTAAGAAAAATTAGGGACTGCTCTTTTATACTGTTTTGATTGACTCTGAAATCGACCAGTTTACAATGTGAAAAAATGATAATAGTAAAAAGCCATGTAAGTATTATTATAGTCCTTGGAAATTACTCCTCCTCATCCTTTGTTCAACATGTGGAATAGCCAGTCAGCTAAACAGTGTGATTCTTGATCTGTAATCAGTTCTTGGAATTAAGCTTGTGTAGCTTTAAATACAAAAGAAGCAGAAAAAAAGAAAAACATATTTTCAAGAAAACATGCTGTTTTTTCCTTTATCATATGGATATATAGTATGATTTCTAGTTATCCTGAGCTTTTTCAACTTATCTTCTCTAATCTTTGGGTAGAGTACTGAACATAAGCCTTTGAACATTAGCGTCACCAATTCCGTGCCATCTAATTTCCCCAGCTTTTAGCTTCCACGAGAAGAGACTATGAGAAGATTCAGGAGGAGCTGACACGTCTCCAGATTGAAAATGAGGCAGCCAAAGACGAGGTGAAAGAAGTTCTCCAGGCTCTGGAGGAGCTGGCTGTCAATTACGACCAGAAGTCACAGGAAGTGGAGGACAAGACCAGGGCCAATGAGCAGCTGACAGACGAGCTGGCCCAGAAAACGGTTGGAGCATTTGTGTGTGGGAGCGGGCCTTCCTCGGGTGCCATTCCGTACTTCTATTGATATTTACTGACAAGACACTACGTAGCACGGCAGTCGGCTGAGTGGTGTTTCAGTGTTAGGCACAGATGCATTCTGTTAAATCCTCCAATAATTGAAATAGTTTGTGTAAGTGACTTGTCCACTTGCCCCAGATCTTCATGTCAGGTCTGTTTTATATCTAGGGGATTTGTAACACCAGAAGTGAAGCCTTATAGGATACTCAAGAAAGTACAGACTTTGGAGCCAGAAAAATCCTAGTTAGAAATCTGACTTTAACTGTTAAGCTTTAGTCGAGACATTAACACTTTAGTGTTCATTTCCTTATGTAAAAATGGTGATAGTAACCTGTTCCTTTCAGGGTATGGGAATTAGTGACAGTTTACATAGAACACTTAGTGTGGACCTGTGCATCATGCTACAGTATCAGCAAATAAATCCCAAAACATTGTATTGACAGGGGAGCGTGCAAGGCATGGAGTCCACGCTTCCTGTTTACACTTTCCTGAATGCAGCTCATTCCTTCCCCAGCGCTGCTTGTCCTTGCCTAGGACCTAGCTGTCCTGGTTTGTCTGTTGTCCTGTTTTTCAGCTAGTGCTTCGATCTGCGTGTTTCCTAATTTTCAGATTCTCCCAGCGAGAGATACTGCTGGTTCTGCGGAGCTAGTGGCAGAGGGCCAGTGAGCATTTGGTGAGGTGGCTGCTGGTGGAACGCGTCCATTTTCGCTTTTTCTACTTGGAAGATGGGCGGTGGGCAGCCGAGTGGCTGTAACCAGCTGCCCTTGGCATCTCAGTCCAATGGCCTGGTATCATGGGGGTTGTGCCCAGTCTGCTTGGTGGAAAAC
Organism: Neotragus pygmaeus; assembly: GCA_006410875.1. Lineage (NCBI taxonomy): Eukaryota > Metazoa > Chordata > Mammalia > Artiodactyla > Bovidae > Neotragus > Neotragus pygmaeus. Next base: position 85,459 of record SJYV01014858.1, read on the forward strand.
CACCATCCTCCAAGCTAGGGGAAGTAGCAGATGGTGCAGGAAAGCGCCGATCTGTTGACTGTAGATGCTGTGGATGGAAAACGCTGCTTATTCCATACATTCAGCTGCATGTAGGAAGGCTTTTTAATGTTTCCCAAGATAGGAACTACTGCTTCTGTGGATTTTGAAAACAAAATGAAATAAGCAGTGGCAATGCCTAAATAAAAACAAAAATGAAAAATAGAAAAACAAAGCAGAAGTTACATAGGAAAGAAGGAGACTTAGATTTCTCGGGGCTTACTGTTTTCTGCAAGATTTTTTAACTAGTCTGTGGTGCTTCCCAAAACAATGAAACGTTTTCCATGATACAAGTTTTATTTTCTGTCAGACCAAAGTACTACTAGACTAGTTTAGGGTACTATTTTTAGTTTGATTATTAAGAAATACTCGAGTAAAATAGTCGCATATGGAAGAATTACATAAATGTCTTTCAATTAACCTTTACAATTCCATAATTTATGCAGATTATTTTCTCTTTTGGCTGAGTTAATACCAAGAAACCAAAAGATGGCAAATTTGTTGATGTTGAGAGTTTGTTAAATTAGGTAGCTAAAAATACATGCATATTGGTAGCATACATGAAGAATGGGAAAGGGATGAATTTGTTAATGTTTGATAGTAAAACGGGGCTTCTGGTATGTATATTTAGAAGCCATCTCCTGTTGAACCAGACTAAATTTGAAATGTGATGAAGAGTGTCCAGTTCTGGTTCACTTAAAGATGGAAAGACTTTTTCTTGGTTGTTCTCTAAACTCATTAATGTCCCTTTGGGCCTTCCAGACCCATCTGTTATGAAGTTAGATGGGAATTTGGAAGTAGTCCCAGGGAGCAGGTTTGTTTGGAAGTGGAGGTGGAGAGGTTTGCAGGTATGTTTGTATCCTGAAGAATGTGGACTGAAACAGAACATCTGGTAGGTAGGATTAGATGTGATTATACATTATAAACATAAGGACTCCTTTTGAGTTTTATTTGTTTTTAATAACTTATTCTGCTGACCTGGAAATTATCATCTGATATGCAGACAAATGACATATCAGGCCAAGACAACTTCCTCTTCTTATCAGAGAATGCAGAGCTATACCATAGTTTGGCTTAAAAGGACTCCTGTCGAAATTACATGAAAGGATAAAAGAACTCCACCCTACATGATGTTACTCTTGATGACACTGTGTGTATGAAATTGATGGGTGGCCCTTTAAATCTGTTGTTAAAATGTGTATTTCAGACTACACTGACAACCACGCAGAGAGAACTGAGCCAGCTGCAGGAGCTTAGCAATCATCAGAAGAAAAGGGCCACCGAGATCCTGAATCTGCTGTTGAAGGATTTGGGGGAGATAGGAGGAATCATTGGTACCAACGACGTGAAGACTGTAAGCCCGTCCTTTTATCCTCTCTACCTTCTCTCATAATGGCATGAATCTGAGCAGCCAGAGCCTGCGTTTATCCTCCTAAGTGTCCAGTGCTTAGCACGGCGTTTTGCATCTGCTGTGCGCTTGATCATACTTGAATGAATGAACGCAAGGCTGATTGAATGACTAAGTAAATGATTATTTTGGTTAAGGAGGAGAAAAGAAAAATTACCTTTCAATTATAGGAAATGTCCTCAAATCTTGGTTGGCCTTCTGTGAGTTGGTTTAATCCTCAGGATTACATGCCAGTGTCACAGAGCTTTGGGGCTGGATAAGCTAAGCTAAGTTACTTCAGTCGTGTCTGACTCTGTGCGACCCCATAGTTGGCAGCCCACGAGGCTCCCCCGTCCCTGGGATTCTCCAGGCAAGAACACTGGAGTGGGTTGCCATTTCCTTCTCCAAAAGTTCTACTCAGAAATGTTTCTCCATTTTTTTTTTTTAACGTTATCTGTTTATTTTTGGCTGTACTGGGTCTTTTTTGCTGGGTCTTTTTTTCTCTAGTTGCAGTGAGCGGGGGTTGCTTTCTGGGTGTAGTCCACAGACTCTAGGTGCATAGGATTCAGGAGTTGTGGCCCACAGGGTTAGCTGCCCTGCAGCATGCGGGATCTTCCCGGACCAGGATTGAACCCGTGTTCCTGAATTACAAAGTGGTCTCAAGCACTGGACCTCCATGGAAACCCTCTCCCTTTCTATGAAAATACAACAGAATGAAGGTCCCCTATCAGTCAGTATGAATTAGGAAAGATTTCAGCTGGAAATAAGAGGATTCTAATGGTGGCTTAATAAAATAAAGCCACATTTATTATTCACAGTATAAGAAGTCTAGAATCTTGTTATTCAAGTTGTGATCTGCATCACCCGGGAACTTGTTCTAACTAGAGACTGTTAGGCCCACCTCAGACCTACTGAATTAGAAGCTGCATTTTAACAAGAGTCCCCAGGTCATTCCTATGCTTCTTGAAGTTTTAGAAGCAACTTTTGGTGCAGGATCTCAACGATGTCAAGGATCCAGGTCTTTATTTTTTTTCTGTTTTCCTCAGCCTATGACCTTTTGACATCTGTAGATTTTTGTCTCTTGGTAGCAAGATAGCTTCTGTAGCACCAATCATCATGTCCAAAGCAGGACAGGCTGTAAAGCCAGACGGCTTTCATCCAGGAGAGAACTATATCCCAGAAATCCCCAAAGGCATCCCCTTATGCTTTATAGAGGCCAGAATTGGGTCACATGGTCACCCAAAGCTGCAAGGGAAGCTGGGAGAGCAAAGAGAAATAGTTTTACTATAATGGGCTTAAACCAACTATGATTAACCCCTGGGGTGGTGTACATTAGTGCCATCGATAGCAAAGTTATAAGGGACGTGGCATAAAGTTGTCTATGAGTTTAGAAATACAGGGAAATGAGAGTAAATACTGCTATCAATCAAGGGCAATTTGCCGCAAAATAGACAGGACATTGGAAAAATGAGTGACATCAAACAAAATAGCTCTCTTGAGGTATAACTGACATAAAATAAGCTGCATGTATTTATTTATTTGGCTGTGGTAGGTCTTAGTTGCCGCAGGCAGGATCTCAGTTTTGGCATACAGGGTCTCGTTCCCAGCCCAGGCCCCCTGCATTGGGAGTGTGGAGTCTTAACCACTGGGCTACCAGGGAAGTCCCAGCTGCACATAAAGTATACAGTTTGAGAAGTTTTGACATATGGTACATTCATGAAACCATCATCCCCACAGTAAGATAATGAGCATGTCTACCACCTTCAAAAGTATGGGGGCTATTTCCAGTCTCTAGTCCGTTTCAGTGATCTAGTCTTGACACCAGTCCCATACTAGTTTGATGGTTGTTGTTGTTGTTCAGTTAATTACTGTAGGTTTATATGAACTCAAGACCTTCTGTGGAGTAGCCATCGATAAGCATGGGTTTTATCAAGCCAGGGAATAGTATTACAGTATTAAACTTCTACCTCAAAGGTTAAAACCAAATTCTTCGAGTTTAGCTTGTTAGCCTTTAAAAGGCCGAATTATACTTCAGACTGCTTTGGAGGAACACTCAGGTTTTGAGTTGGGATTGTTAAATACTAGACAGGCCTCCCCATATTACTTTTGTTTATGGACATTTCTGGGAACCATTGAAAGCTCTTCTTAGGTGATATAACAGATCGAGGTTTAGAGCATATGACCTCTTGTAAACCCAATCATTCTTTCATAGAACCTCTATTGTAACTGAATATTTCATGAATCTTTGCAAACGAATCTAATTTTAGCATAGAATTCTCCGGTACTATAAGATTAACCCTATTGAGTTCCAGTTTGGTGATTTTATATTTGAGGATTTATTTTTAGACACATATGTTGGTGTTGAGCTATAAACTTCAGAGGTTGGGGTGATTAAATGGTCCTTGCAATATGAAGGTGCAGTTGATTTATGGGAAGTTGGTGCCTGCTGCTGATAATGGTAAAGGAAGATATTTTTATGCCAAGTTCTAAAATAGAGCTGATGAAAAATGCTAATGAAATCAAGGAGTGTCTGGGTGCTTTGGAATTTAAAAGAGAGAGTCCTTACCTTTGGGAATATGAAGTATGATTGAGATTATTTTTAAGTACTTTGAATATTTTAAAGATATCTTTGAATTCCAGACATTGGATGCCCTAGTTAATTTCATTGATAACTTTCACTTAGATAGCATCATATTCTTAATCACTCTGTTTTTTTCTTACAATTATGATTTAATTCATAATTATAAGGAAAAAATTTATCATGGCAATGAGCATTAAAGGAGAGTAATTATGTGACTTTGGGCAAGTTACTTTATTTATCTGGGTTTCATATTCCTAATTTGTAAAATGATAAGATGAGTCCAGATTATCTTGAAGATGGCCAGCTCCGGAATTGGATGAGTTATGCATATATTTCTTAGATCTATCATTGTGGGTACAGATACTTTTCTTATTGGCAGTGAGTATTCAGTTGATATAATTCTTTTGATCTAAAAAATGAGATCAAGGAAATCTTTTTTGGTGATCTTGTGTTTCTATTTGTAAAAATCCTATTCAGTCCCCCTGGTGGTGTTCTGGGGCGAGAGGGAAAGATGGCTGCTGGAGTCTCTCTCAGCCATCAGTTCTAGGATACAGCAGGCCTGAACAGCAAAGAAACAGAAGAACTCATATTTCTCCAGCTCAGTCATGTCTGGGGGCATTTTCAGCGTCCAGGCAACACTTAAGTCAGCAAAACAAGATGAGAGCAGAAAACGACAGGATGAGCCTAGTGTTGGCTTCATCCAGGTTTATTAGTGAGCCTCTTCTTGTCGTGTTCCAAAGTCACCAGTCTTTCTTTAAGGCAGAGCTTTCCAGATTTCTAGCCACACGCAGAATAACAAGTTGAGGTTGAGTAAACGAAATGGATTGGATTAGCTGCCTAGTTTTCTTCGGACCTCAGGTCTAGCTGAGATGGAGGTGAAGAAATTCAAGCAGGTGACAGAGACCCTGGGCCCCACCTCCATGAGGTGGCTGTGGCTGGACCAGAGATGCAGATAAAACCATTCCGGATCCTGGACCTGAAGTCAGCCGTCATCACTGATAGCTCCCTTCTCATCAACTTCTTCAGCATACCCTGGGGTCTGCTGGGGTTAGGGTATGAGTTCCAGTCCCCACAGAATGGTGGCTGGGGTCCTCACCTCCAAGAGGGCTTGCTTCTTCATTCCCCTCCTGCTCCTCAGCCTTTTGGAAGCAACTTTATCATATATCACAACCTTGGCTCTGTGCTGCACTTGTAAATAAAACTGACATTTCTAGACCCTTTTTCTTTTCTTTTTTTTAAAAACTGGGCTCCATCCCCTGGCCTGATTGGCCGCTGCTTGACAACCGACGCTCACAACAAAACCTCCAGCTCAGAGCCCATAGATGCTTTTTCTAATAAGGATTTTTTAAGTCCTGTTATGACTTTGTAGGGCTTCACTGGTGGTTCAAGCAGTAAAGAATCTCCCTGCAGTGCAGGAGACACAGGAGACAGGGGTTCGATCCCTGAATTGGGAAGATCCTCTGGGGAAGGAAATTGCAACCCACTCCTGTATTCTTGCCTGAAGATCCCATGGACACAGGAGCCAGGCGGGCTGCAGTCCATGAGGTCACAAAAGAGTTGGACACAACTGAGTGACTAAACAGCAACAACAAATGACTTTTTAGGTCTTAGAATGTGAACAGTCACTTCACTTACCTTTTACCTGGCCTAGAAATAACACCTTGGATGACTGTGGTATGCTCTAGAGATGTGGGTGAGGGTGATTCCTATACAGGCAAGATGGAAGGGGAGGCAGTCTCTTCTGCTGAACTAGCCATCCACACTGGGCCTCATGGTCTAGTACGTACGTTTCAGTCACTGTCAGACCCAGAGGAGAGTTATTAAATAATCCTACAGCAGCAAACTCTGATTCTTCTTTTAAAAATAACAGTATACTGGAATTACTGAAAACTCTGAACTTCTATGACTACATACATGAGCTCGTAAGTGGAAAGAAACCTTGTAGTTAATATTTGCTTGGAGTACTTTTTTTTTTTTTTTTCCATCAGCCATAGATTCAAAATCTCCTTTTTGACCTCCTAGAATGAGTATAGGCTTCAGAAGTTATGGTTCTGGTTTGAGGGAAAAAATATCCAGTTCTCACTTTGAAGAAAGCCCATTTTTGTAATTTTTTTTTCTACTCATCTCCAATTCAGATGTCACCTGGGCATAGAACACAATGTGCCCTCAGCTGAAGAACGTCTTAGAGGAGGAGGTGTTTGCTCCCTTCCCACGACACCCTAACTCGGTTTAGCCATGTTCTCCCTCCAGGAGCTGGTATAGGTTGTGAATTCCACACGGATGTTCCTTTACCTTTATACAGAAAGACAATACACAGGGCACGCTTGGTCAGGCTAAAGAATGAGTTTTTCATCTTTGTACCATGTTGGACCGATCACCAAGGCACAAGGATAAAACTGAACTTAAAGATTGTGGGGTTTTCTCATCTGTTATCTCCATGATGCTGGATTATGAAAGATGTGTAATGAGTGGTATTGGTAGGCAAATTTGCTGGCAGTCAGAAGTGTAACTGATTAGTAAGAACCTCCGTTAGAGTAAGGGGCATCCCTGGTGGCTTAGCTGGTAAAGAATCCGTCTGCAATGCGGGAGACCTGGGTTTGATCCCTGGGTTGGGAAGATCCCCTGGAGAAGGGAATGGCTACCCACTCCAGTATTCTGGCCTGGAGAATTCCATGGACTGTATTGTCCATGGGGTCACAGAGGGTCAGACGTGACTGAGCGACTTTCACTTTGCTTCTGTTCAAGTAAGATGGAGTCAGATGTTGATGTTGTGGATTTTCTTGCTGTGAACCCGGACTCTGCATTGTGTTGACTGACCCTGGGACATTTAGCAACATTGTTGGGGAGTTTTTAGGGGAAGGTTGACACCAGATTACAGGCACTCAGCACTGCCCAGTGTACTTTTTACCTGCTGCCAATTTTCAGGGTTGATAGACCACTCTTGTGTTCCTAGCTCTGAAATGTTTACTGAAAAAAATAGTCATACGATGAGTTAATGACAGCAATAATGACAAAAGTGGGCAGATGGAGTGTATTGTGAAACGTCAAAGAAACAGAGTTGGGATCACTGTCTTGGAATAACTGAAGCCTCTGTTGGTAGGATGGGTACTGGAGAGGGCTCTTGTTTTCTCCTGAGGTGCTAGGATGCCCTCTGGTGGTTAAACAAAATATTCTCAGTTACTTTGCTCCTCAAGGCTATCTCTGCTTCTCAGCAAATGGGTTTCTATCCCAAGTATCCTGCTGCATTATTTGTATCCTGTACAGTTCTGAAAATCAGACAACAAATATGATATAGTGGAAGAATTCTTGTTGTCAGAATCTTTTCTTCTAAAGGTGAATTTAAACCGTTATTCTCAGGTGATCTTAACTAAGTGAGATTCCTGTGTGCAGGCATGTAGGGGCAAGGAAACATTGGTCATAATGAGAAGTCATGCAGGAAAACGTTCATCCAGAGGTGTTTCTGGTGATAACACGTTCTTGTTCATTAGATTCTTTAATTGAGAACTATATAGAGAATCCTCTGTATTTCAACCTTTGCTTATAGAAACATGTTCAAGCTCTTAGACTGCTTGTTTCTCTGGATAACAGACTGTAGAGAACATAATTGAAGTTTTGAATGATTTCTTTTGGGACTCAGGATCACCTTTAGGAACACTGGGTTTTGCTGCCCTTCCAGAAACATAGAGTTATCTCTTTTTAAAATTTCAATATTTTTTCTACTGATATCATCTCTTTCATTCTAGAAAATCAATTGTAATGAAAAACCTGATTAATTGAAGATTATATCAATTGAGGTTTTTCACTGAAAGTTTTATCCGAGGTTTCAGAGAACGTCAGGTTGAACCTATATTTCAACCTGTGGTTCTCAGCTTGTGGGCCTGTGATTAGGGATTCTTAACCCAGAAACCCACAGACATCCCCATGGACAGGTTTCAGGGCCCTGTGAACCTCTGGCTGTCGTAGACGTCATTGAGTGGTTCCCTCCTGTGCTCAGTTGGCAGACGTGAACGGAGTCATTGAAGAGGAATTCACCATGGCCCGGCTGTACATCAGCAAGATGAAGTCGGAGGTCAAATCTCTGGTGAACCGCAGCAAACAGCTCGAGAGCGCCCAGATGGACTCCAACAGGAAGATGAACGCCAGCGAACGGGAGCTGGCAGCCTGCCAGCTGCTCATCTCCCAGGCAGGCCACCCTTTGTTCATCATGTCACACCCTTGTGCTCTGGAACTCTGTTTCCTCCACGCTCTTACTGAGGCTGACGGTACCTAACAGGGACAACTGATGGACTTACCCATGGCCTCCCAGGCAGTGACCGGCCAGGCTTATTCTTAAGGCTGGGTTTAGTTGTACAAATTACATGAATTACCTTCAGTCTTTTTTTTTAAGGGGTGTGTCTACATATCTTTATCTAGCTATTTATAAATAAGTAGATAGGTAGATAGGTAGGATAGATAGTGATGTATAATGAGTGGAAAGATTCAGTTCAGTTCAGTGGTCAGGCGTACCCGACTCTTTGCCACCCCATGGACTGCTGCATGCCAGGCTTCCCTGGAAAAGTGGAAAAGATTAGGTGGTACCTAAAACACCTCTCCGCTAAGGCAGCATTCTTTGATCTTTTAATCTCTACCACAGATCCAGTTTAATAGGGGACAACAGAAACTGCCGCCACTACCAGTATAGCAGTAGCAGGAAACATTTTACTGAGTGCTTACAGTGCCCTGAATACTGTGTTAAGCACTTTACATGCATTCTCTCACTTGATCTTTAGAAAAATTCTGATAGGCAGGTATTATGATTGTCCTTGCTTTTTAGATAAGGAGAATGAGACTTGAAAGATTAAATATACTGTCCAGACTCACATAGCCAGTGAAAGGCAGAGCTGGAACTCAAACCTTTGTGTGGGAACTCAAAGCCTTGCAGGGATTTTTAAGCCCCAGTGATAAGATGCTCTCCTGTCCATTGGGAAGCGTTTTCATTTTAGCGTGGTGGTTTCAGAAAACAGCAGCCTTGTTTCTGGTCTGCCACTGCATCTGAGGCTGGTGTTTGGGTTTGAGGCTTCTGTGAGTGGTCCAGTGTGTGCTGCTCACTGCCTCAGTCCAGGCATTAAAACAGCTAAAGTCATTTGGGAAGAGCAGATACCAGCATGTAATGACACATCTGACAGTGCTGAGAAGCGGACAGTGGACTAAAGCATACTTCATCCTGTATACTTTTAAACAGAGGAATGTGTCATCATACAACCATCTCCAGCCTCGTCTCCTACTGTAATCACTTAAGAGATGCAAATTAAAGTATCAAGTTTCCATTTTATAAATAACGTAATAAGCAAAGAAGTGTTTAAGAGGTTAGTCAGTGCTAGTATGTAATAGTGAAATTTATATACATTGTTGAAAAAAGTATAATTTGGTCAGTCCCTTTGGAAAGCACCTTGGGAATCAAAGCCCATAAAAGCATAAGTATACTTTGGCCAGTAATTTCACTTATAGCATTTTTCATTGGTAATGAAAGTGAAAAATTTTCATTTCATATGGTATCATTCCCTGATTTAAAATATTAGCACTTACATGGAAGATGTTGATTGCAGTATTACTTTCATTTTAATAAAATAAAATAGGTAACTATTTATTGAGAGATTAATAACATAAAGTTACATGGAAGGATATTATGCAGTTCTTACCAAAAATGTATGCAACCTAGTCATTTGGAAAGTATAATTATATACAGTTAAATAAAAATGGAAATGCCGAGTGACAGATCTATGCTATACCTTGCAACTTGGTAAAATATGCATTTGTATAGATAAGACCAGGAATATAGGGGGGAAATAGTTGATAGAGTGGTTTATGGGTGAAATTTATACTACTTTTCTGGATTTGCTGGACTCTTTGACATTTTTATAATTTATGAAAATTGAGAAGAAGAATGATAAACATTAGGGCATACTACACTTCAGGTCTGATTTCCAGGTCACCTGTTACTCTGAGAGCGTGTGCTTCTGAAGCACTCTGTCCCTAACAATTGAAGGCCAATGCAAATTCACAGACAGAGGCCCTGCGGCCCAAAGCCCACTGTCTTTCCTTCCATCTGGACACATCAGCCTCCATGTCCAAGTCATGCCCTTCCGCACGTTCTGTGAGCTGATGTAGCTGTGCAGCTATGTCAGCTGAAATCTATGTAAATGGATGATGGAAGCTGCACTGCTGCTCCTGGGGGTGACCTTAAGGTCATTAGAATAAGGAGTTTCTAGTTTGCCAGACTCACTGTGATCTAGAAGAGGAAATGGGTTCCAAGTGGGCACGCTCCCTTGGCATAGAACTTTGCTCGGTAGACGGGTACAGCCAGAGGACTGCCCAAGTGGGGTGCTCTGAAGTGTCAGGCCCAGGACTGGGGCCCCAGTTGCCCAGATCTTAAGAGTGACACACACTCAGGGTGTATGAGATTGGAGTCAAGAACATCAGGCTGGTTTGGGGGTAAAGAATAACTGTGTGGTTAGACAGTGCTTCCTGCATTTGCAACAGATACAGTTTTCCCTCAGGTGCTATTTTGTACACTGCCACAGTTTACACAAAACCAAAGATTTAGTCATTGTTGCCTGGGGTTCAAAAGTAAGAAAAACCTTGTTTCTTTATTTTCTGACATGATCTAAGGAACCTGACAAAATATTTCCAGCTAAAATGCTATTATCTCCTTTGTTTATACTCATCTTGTCACCAAAAGCTATGCCTATAAAATATCTGCTCCAACAAAGTCCCATTTTCCAGAGGTTATTTCATTACCTTAGAGCTCCATCTCCAGGGTCCTCCTGCCTAAATATGATCCATGCAGAAATGGGGGAGGAGGTGTCTGCATATTTCCATCTGCCTCGAGGTGGCTACTGTTCCTGTTCAGTTGCAAGCTCTCATTCATTCATTTATTCCTTCGCTCCATTATTATTTATTAACTCTATGCTTTCATGGAGCTAACAAGTAGAAAAAAAATAGATGCATCAAATAGAAGTTAGCTGCTATAAGAAAATGTTGGGGCCCAAGTAAGAAGGATCTAGCCAGGCCCATGTCTGGCTGGGTGTTGGGGAGAGCTTCCTAGGGAAGGGAAAATGGAAACCAAGTCTCTGAAATAGGAATTGTTGTGCTTGAAAGGCAGAAAGTGTAAAGACATAATACTTGAGTTCCAAAGAAGAAATCTGAAGGTGCAGGTTCAAAGAATGAAGCCCGCAGCCTTGACACTCTTCCAGCCCCTTTCTTTCCAGCAGACTCTGTTTTTCACAAAGAGGAAAACCAGCTTGGGCTTTGGTATTTCAGTTTAATAGATGGTAAGGAAGGACATGGTAAGGAAAGCCATGCACAGGGAATGAGGCAGAAAAGCACATGGGAGAAAGATGTCTTAGCCTGTGATCCCAGATCCCAAGCCAAGGGCAGAATAGCCATGTGGCTGTTGGGACTCAAACAGAGGAGTCAAGAACTCCTCTTCTGTTGCGTTTTCCTGTCGGACAGTCCTGGGCAAGCCAGGATAATCACTCGCTAGTCATTCACAGCCCCCTTTCCGTTTGCTTGTTTAAAGCACGAAGCCAAGATCAAATCCCTGACGGACTACATGCAGAACATGGAGCAGAAGAGGAGACAGCTTGAAGAGTCCCAGGACTCGCTCAGTGAAGAGCTGGCCAAGCTCCGAGCCCAAGGTGAGCAGCCGACCACTTGGCAGGTGTCCAGCGGTCGGCCTGAATCAGACACGCTGTAGTTGGCTGGACTCTTGATGTTTAATTTTGCCCAATTAAACCATTTGTATGTCTACTGAAAACAGTGGCATAATTGGAGTGGGGTAGGGGGTAGAGAACCATCTAGAAGACTGCCCCCACCCCATATCTGCTTCTCTTGGCATTTTCCCTCAGTCCACCCTGCTGCCCAAGTCAGAATCCTCTCCCTTCTTCACCTCCTGCCTCCACTCTGTCACCAAGGCTTGTCCATTCAACCTGCGAGATGCTTCTCTGGTTCTGTGCCTCTCCAGTTTCTTTGTCACTGTCCTTAATCCTAATTAAGAATTGGCTCCGTTCATTGACCGAGGGGCAAAACCCTGGCATGTTTGAGGCTGACCACTGTGCTGTATCCCAAGGGAGGATTCCAAAATCAGGTTCTGCCTTCTGTCCAGCCCCAGACTCCCAGCCTGTCCATGCTGTCCTGGTGCTCTAAATATCCGCTCTGAACTTGCGGCCATGGTTCCCCTGCATCTTGCATCCTTTGAGCAAACTCTGCCTTTTCCAGGCAGTCTCTTGACCTCTTTGTGGAATAATGTGCTCAGCACATAGGAAGCACTCAATAAATATGAATAAATAGAAGAGATTGAAGAGAAATGACTGGAAATATAGAAACCAGGACAGGATTAATGATGTATGTGTTGTGGTGAAACAGGAACACACAGATCTTATGAGTTGCAAAGAAAGCTGGTAAAATCCCTTTGGGAAGCATTTTGAAAATACATATTAACCGTGCTAACACTTTTCATACCTTTTACTCCTCAAATCTCAAATATTCGTTGCAGAATTCTCAAGAATTCATTGTTTATATTAGTGGGAAAAAAGGAAATCACCTAAATGTCCAACAGTTAAATGAACTATGGTATGTGGTTTAAAAGAATAGGTTTTTTTTTCATCTTGGAGATGAAATACATGAAGACCAAGCAACAGTGTTTACAGTGCATTAGATTAAACATCATAATATGTAATTTTATCTTTACTGTGGTTATAACATTTAAAAATCAATGGATACTTATGTCTGAATGCCTATAAAATTAATATTTGAAGGGAACGTGGTTTTAGTAGGGTAACAGGATTGGTGACAATGTTATCCTTTTTAATTTATTGTTGTATTGTTTGTTTGCTCGGGAAATACATTTTGCTTCAAATGGCAATGTAAATTAACAAAAAAGGAGAACACACCCACCCCCGCTATCACCTTGTACGGTTTTCATTATGAGATAAGGGATGTTGGGAATAGAATGCTCTACCCAAAAGTTGACATGGAAAAGAAGCTTTCCCTCTGGTAAACGGCTTCTGCCGTGGTGCCACTGAGTGGAAACAAAATCAACGCAAGAGTAGCTGATGTCCACTAAAAAAGATGCATAACGTGAAAGTTGCGAGTTAAGTTTTATCTGGGGCAAACTGAGGACTGCAGCCCAGGAGGTGGCACCTCAGACAGCTCTGAGAAAGTGCTCCCACAGGCTAGTGTGGGAAGGTCAGTATATATGATTTTGGTGAAGGGGGAGTTCACACAGTCAGGCACTTACCTTACATAAGGTTTTCTGCTAGCCATGAGGAGCTAAATTTCACCATGAAGATATTTAGTGCTTTTCTAGATATGAGGAGATGCAAGGATTGGGATCATGAAATCAGTTCCTGAAAATATCTATCTAAAACCCCGTTCCACCAGTTTCCCTGGAGCACAAAATGCCTCATTTCTCCACCCTGAGCTCCCCTCAGGGCGTGTCGAAGGTCAACAGCTGNTTTAGTGCTTTTCTAGATATGAGGAGATGCAAGGATTGGGATCATGAAATCAGTTCCTGAAAATATCTATCTAAAACCCCGTTCCACCAGTTTCCCTGGAGCACAAAATGCCTCATTTCTCCACCCTGAGCTCCCCTCAGGGCGTGTCGAAGGTCAACAGCTGCAGCAACACAGGGTTCAGTCTCTGCAGAGGCAGATGACAAATGCCCTTGGCAAGTGCCAACTTGTAGTTGACACTGAAATAAAGTGAAACAGAATGGAGAGAATACTTAATGACTTGAATGTCACTGTCGGAAACCCTTTTGGTCCCTCCACCTGAGGCTGCTCATGGTCTACTGGGCTCGCGAGACCTCTGACCAAGAGGAGGGTGGGGCTGATGCCCCCTCCCCAGAGGTGTGTCTCATAGCACCATGCCCCAGCACACAGCGTGGGCTCCCTGCTTAGTCCGGAGAGAGTTATTTTATGTTTCTATTTTCTTTGTGCTTGTCCCTAGATTATTTTCTTGCTCCAGATTCTTAGAGAATACCCATGGGAGGTAAATTAGCTCTTTCTGAAACTCTAATAGTGGCAGGAATCCAGATACCACTAGTATTTGCAGAGAGCATTGTTGGTGAGTGTGCACGTTTATGCACACTGTCAGGAGTGGCTCACCAGGCCTGGGGGGTGGGCACTCCTCTGAGGGCACGGAGTGGCAGCCTCGTCAGGTCCAGCATGACCACTCCCGGATCACATGTCCCTTCCAATCGCCCTTCTCCCCGGAGGACTTCCACAGTCTCCCTGGAGAGATCAGCCTTGATTTAACAAGCTGGAAGTTCTGAGGTGTGGAGGGTATGACGTTCAAGAAGTCCCCTTTCAGAGGCATGTTCCTTTATTCCACAGTGGTACCTAGCTGATGTTTCACCATATTCCTTTCTGTTGTGTGTGTTTTTTTTTAATTTTTACTTTTGGATGGGAATCCTACCAGTTAAATCTTTTACATTATCCTTTAAAATTCAAAACAGAAAAAATGCATGAAGTCAGCTTCCAGGATAAGGAAAAGGAGCATCTGACCCGGCTGCAGGATGCCGAGGAAATGAAGGTGTGTATGCAGTCCTTTCCAGGAGCCCCACACGCCTTGGGACTGGATTTCCTTCATCTGGGAAAGTCCAGCTCCTTGCCAAGATGTGTAAGGTGAGGTAGGAAGGAGTGGGGCGGGACTGGGGCTGGGCCGCAGAGCTGCTCTCAGAGGGTGGCTGGACTTAGAGGTGAGATGGACGTGCAGGTGTCCAGGCCTGCTGAGATGTCTGCAGACAAAAGTTACGTTGCTTCAGTACATTTCTCTTCCCACTCACGAGCAAGAGGGAGAGAGTGCATCTTCCGGTAGCCGTGCTGGCCAGCCGTCACAGCCTCTGCAGAAACAGTCACCCCTCTTTTGAATGGAAGGAAGCACCTCCCCTCTATCTTTTAAAGAAATAACCCCCAATTTGAATTTTCATCTCAAACACAGGGGTCTTTATTTTGGTCACATTTTAAACAGAAATGGAAATGTGGGAAAGAAGATTGGGAACTAAGGGTTTTAGGTGGATAAAATGAGACAGGAGAAAATGTAGAACTTTTGGTTGTGTGTGTGTGCATGCGTGCACACGCTTAGTTGCTCAGTCATGTCCAACTCTTTGTGACCCCATGGACTATAGCCTGCCAGCCTCCTCTGCCCATGGAATTTTCCAGGCAAGGATACTGAAGTGGGTTGCCATTTCCTTCTCCAGGGGATCTTTCCGACCATTGGCAGGTGGGTTCTTTGCCACTAGAGCCACCTGGAATAGTTTTAGACAAGCCCCAAGCTCCATTGGGTGTGNCCTCTGCCCATGGAATTTTCCAGGCAAGGATACTGAAGTGGGTTGCCATTTCCTTCTCCAGGGGATCTTTCCGACCATTGGCAGGTGGGTTCTTTGCCACTAGAGCCACCTGGAATAGTTTTAGACAAGCCCCAAGCTCCATTGGGTGTGAGTCCCATAGTTAAAGTGATGCCATGCTGTTCAGCCAACAACCCTGCCTCGCCTGCCTGGGCCTCTCCTGGGTTCACATCACTTTGGTGGAAAGGTCTGCTTGGAGCATCATCATAAATCCATTCAGTGGACAGGGCCAGGAGATTATTGACATTTTACTGGTGGGGAAGTGCAGCTCAGAGAGGTGCCATGGCCTGAGGTCAACCAGGTAGTAAGAGGTCAGTGACTTCAGGGTGACCTGGCGAGAGAAGCTGTGTGGCTCAGGTGAGCTATAGAAGGTCAGAGGCAAACCCTTTCCTCATGAAGTATGGTCATTTGCCCATGGGAACTACTCAGTTTTCTAACAGATCCTTGGATATTGTTGTCCCTATAAAGCAGGGTAGGTCCTGGGCCCTGGTGTGGGGATCTGACAGCTGAGGGAAGTGGGATAGGAGGTAGCGACCTGGTCTTGGCACAGAGTGGGCTGAGAACCCACAGCAGCTGACATGTTTCCCCTGGCCTGGGTTGCAGAAGGCGCTGGAGCAGCAGATGGAGAGTCACCGGGAAGCTCATCAGAAGCAGCTGTCCAGACTCCGGGATGAAATTGAGGAGAAGCAGAAAATCATCGATGAGATTCGGGAGTGAGTTGCCCCGGGGGACTCACAGGGCATGGAGGCGGGCACAGGCTCTGTGCCAGCCTGGAGGGGTGTAGCGTCTAGCCCAGGTCTCTGCTTTCCCTGCCCTGTGGGCGCTGGGCTCCGCCCTGGTGTCACAGGGAGCTGGGTCGTGATGCTCCTGAGGTCTGTTCCCCACCTGGAGTTCAGCCCCTGGGGGCCCTGGTGGGCAGGTGGCAGGTTGGCCCAGCTGCCCTGCCTGGTGCCCTGCAGAGCAGGACACATTGGCAACTCACATGGACAGACATGTGCCCCTGTAGGTGGGGATGAGTTCCTATCAGACTGTGAAAAAACCTGAGTTGGTCCTGACTTGGGGGTTCTGCTGGGTTAATAAATGCTCCAGAGGAGACCGTCAGCTCCTGCTGCCTCCTCGCCCAACACATACCTGTGTCTGTACAACCTGGAGCCACCAGGTCACACACGTGGACTCTGAGGGACCCACACTGTTGGGTGTCTTTCTGCGCTCCAGGACATCATTGCAGCTGGGCTCCAGTGACACTTCTCAAGGCCTTTCTGTTGCAGCTGCTGCTGAACAGTCCCCTGCTCAGTAACGACCCCTCCCCACTCCTCTCACCTTCCCACATCATCAACACAAGTCCCCAGGCTGGGAGGCACCTTTAGGATCCTTTCCTGGGGATTCTTAACATTTTTGCACAGTGAGTCCTTTTGCAGAACAATGTGTTTACATGTCCCAAATAAAAGAGGAAAACAAAGAAAACCAAGTATATTGAAATATGCTGAAATACAGTTCATTCCATGCCCCTATGTCCCCTGCCCCAGTCTAGACTAAAGGTTCCCTCCTTTCTGTGTCTATAGATGAAGAAACAAGATTTCTATACAGAATCAAAGCTAAATGATTTCCTTAAGGTCATACTGTTAAACAGGAATCAAACTGGAGTTGGAGTTATTCTCCAGACTACGGATCCAAATCTCTTTGCTTGTACCACACATTTGCATTTTAAAAGCAAAAGTGTAAATGATGCCATGGGTAGACTTTGTGCACAGTCTACCTAGGAAAGTACTTAACGTCGTCTCTCTCCCTTGGGGCCACCCCATGCTGCCTCTCAGGTTGTGCTTTCGCCTTTAAGCATGGCTTTTATTTGTTATTCTGATGAATCACCCACAAATCATTCAACTGGGAGGAAATGGAAGGGAGGGAATGGAGATGAGAGAGATGGAGGGTCTCTGAATGAGTTGACAGGTAGGGGGAGTTTCCTTGGCCTATGCCTTTCATCTGGCCTCTGGGTTTTCCTTCAGATAGTGTGTAAGCTATTTGGTATGGTCGTGGGCATACAAAAGGTTTTATGAGGACAGCACGTATGCTAAGTCATGTCCAACTCTTTGAAACCCTGTGGATTGTAGCCTGCCAGGCTCCTCTGTCCATGGGATTCTCCAGGCAAGAATACTGGAGTGGGTTGCCATGCCCTCCTCCAGGGGATCTCCCCAACCCAGGGATCAAGCCTGCACTTCTTATATCTCCTGCATTGGCAGGTGGGTTCTTTATCACTAGCACTGCCTGGAAAGGACTGGGGTACATAAAANCTCCAGGCAAGAATACTGGAGTGGGTTGCCATGCCCTCCTCCAGGGGATCTCCCCAACCCAGGGATCAAGCCTGCACTTCTTATATCTCCTGCATTGGCAGGTGGGTTCTTTATCACTAGCACTGCCTGGAAAGGACTGGGGTACATAAAACGACCCGGTGTTCCGATCCAGGTGGTGAGTTTCTTTCTTGCAGCAGCCCAGACTTTTTTTGTGTTTCCTCTCTCTGACCACTGCCTCGCTTCCCCCTCCTCCCCCACCCAAAGACCTCACAGAGCAGAATGGTCCCTATATCAGCCAGGGAGTTGGACTTGGGAGATGTTTTCAGAGCATCGGACCAGAGAGGAAAGGATGGTCAGAGTGGCCAGATAAGGTTCCGGGAGTGCATGCGTATCATCTGTGGGGCAGCAAAAGAATTCTTACTGGGCTGTCTTTTCTTGTTTTAAAATATTGGCCCTTTTCCCATCTCATTTTTTTTCCCTTCCAGAGCTCTTGCATAAGCCAGCTATAAATACATTCTTAAAGCCTTATGTTTCATGCCTCTTAGATGTTCCCAGAAATTAGTTTTCACTTGGGCAGGGAGGAAGCTGTGAGGTTGTTCTCTGATCTCAAAATCTTCCAGAATTGTCGCCTTTATTGCACAGAGCTAATGGGCTTGGAACAGAATTATGTCTTCAGTCGCATGACTCAGAATCTCAGGGTGGTGTGGAATGCGTTGCTGTTTCCTCTCATTTCAGTTTGAATCAGAAACTGCAACTAGAACAGGAGAAGCTCAGTTCTGATTATAACAAGCTGAAAATAGAGGACCAAGAGAGAGAAATGAAACTGGAAAAGCTCTTGTGAGTATGCTTTAAATATTTCCTCTGTTTTCTTTCATCCCCATGAAATCTCCACCAGTCCACACTGGTGATTCAGGTACCAAGATACTCAGGTTAGGTCGGGCCAATTTAAAAACAGACACTGAGCTGGTGAGTTGGTTTGTTTTGTTGATTTATCTGTAGATGCATGGTGTCTGTGAGAATCTCTGATGCCCCTTTGGTGGTTCATGGTTCCTTTCTGTTTTATAGATTGCTCAATGATAAAAGGGAGCAAGCCAGAGAGGACCTCAAAGGGCTGGAGGAGACAGTGGTATGTTGACGTGTTTCCCAACTCATTTTAGTCTCAAAGACCAGATTAGTTTATGATCTTTTGAATTTGTTTCTTCTAAAATTTTATCTGTGCATGCCTTTCTTGAGTATAATTTTAAACATAAAATTCTTATGGAAACATGAGAGCTGTAGAATTTATTCCCCAGGTCTTGACACAGTGACTAACCATCCAGCCATCCTTAGGAGTGTAACCCTGGAGTCCTGATGAGATTTAAACTCAACTCAGTGTCTGGAATGTTGCCACCTCCTGCACATTGTGCTTATTTCCATTCAGCAATCAGTGGGTATTTGTTGAGCACCTGCTAAGGACTGTTTCTTTTAGGCGCTTGGCCTGCATCAATACACAAGAGAAGAGGGTGGCCTTGTGAAGCTGTCCTTCGCTTGGGGAAGACAGACAGTGAACAATAAGGAAGTAGATCGTGGTCTCCATTAGATGGTTATAGAAGGGGCACAGGATGCTGGCTGGGGGAGGCCCCACTGGGAAGCAACATTTGAGCAGGAACTTAAATAGGAAAACGAAGGAGCTGTGGGGATATCTGGAGGAGGAGCCTGTGCCAAGGCCCTGAGGTCAGCCCACGGCCCAGATTTGGGGAACAGCAGGGAGATCAGTCTGTCTGTGGCCAAGAGGAGAGGCGGGGTGGGAGGCAGGCACAGAGAGGTCAAGACAGAAGGGGTGGGGGACCAGGCCAGACTTGGCCTTGAGACCTGCAGGGTTTGTGGCGGAGGAGTGGCTGGTCCGCTTCCCTTTGGAAGAAGGGCTCACCGTGTGAGACCCTGGTTGCTCTGCTCTGTCCTACATCTGAATTCACTGGGTTTGTCTCCTGGTCTGCTTCTGTTTTATTTGCCCTTGGGGATGGCTACCTGGTGCCAAGGGCTCTCAAGAGCCCTTCAGAGTGCCATACAGCCTGTGTTTGAAGACAGACATCCCGACATAGTTTCTAAATCTGGTGAAAATGCATCCAGTCATTGCACATGATTGTTTAGATCTAGGCAGGCATACTGGTTCCATCCATGCGTCATGTGAACGACTGAGGGACTGAACCCGAATCCAGGAATTGGGTGACCCCAGACTGGAAGCAGGTGGCTGATCGGGGCGGGACCTGAGGCTGCGCGTGGGCCCCTGGGTGAGAGCTGGCTACTCCTCAAGGCTGGGTGGGGGCTCTAAGGGCACAAACCGTCAGGACAGAAGTGGAATGACTATTGAGAAAGCTGGGCCTCTTGAGCCTGGTGGAGAAGACAGTGGACAGAGCGGCTGGAGGGGAAACTGAAATGAAGCCACAAAGTTGCTTTATCTATGTCTGTTTTCCTGGAGAAGTGATATTCATAATCATAAATAGTATGTAACAATTCAGAAAAATATTGACCATTAAAATGTTCCTATGTTCCCGCCAGCTGGAGGTCAATATTTCAGTATCTTCCTTTACGCTCACGCTCTCTCTCTCACAGTATGTCACCTAGCACACCTTTCATGCTCACACCCAGAAACTCACTGTTTACCTCTCTCCCTCTCATGGTCTCACCCACACTTGGGCATAATCGCTTGTTCTCACTCACTCACACGTCTTCACATATACTCACATCCACAGGTCCCCACTATCACATGCTCATGCCTGGATTCATCCACTCACAAGCTTTTACACACTCAGCACATCCTCATCACATGCTGACACACACATGCACAGACACCTGTGGCCATCCGCACACTCTCACTGGCATACTCTCACTTCTGCTCATTCACTGTCACAACCCCCCTCACGTCCACTCACAGACACTCACTCCATGTACTGTCCCCCAGACTCACACGATTTCTCTCTTTTATACTTACTTGTGAGCATGTTATTTTGCTCTGTTGAATACATTTCTTTTTTTTCTCTGTGTGTGTATGTGTACGCGCTTGCTCAGCTTGTGGAATCTTAGTTCCTCAACTGAGGATCGAACCTGTGCCCCTGCATTGGAAGCGTGCTGCCCTAACCACTGGGCCATCAGGGAATTTGCTTGAATATGTTTTTAACAACACATTTTCTTCACTAGCCTCCTCAGGTACACTGGTTCTCCCTGCCACACCTACATTCCTACCCTTGCATCCATTCCCCACCCCCACCCCCCACACCATACACACACTCAGACACTCAGTCCCTCACACGTGGACAGCCCCCCACAGGCTCTCGCTGTACATCCACATACACGCACATGCATCATGCATAAAGATTTCAATCCCCACACTGGAGCCCTGCAGTCTGTGCCAGTCCAGACGCGGGTGTTCCTACTTATCCTTCCATTGCATCCTCCCCACACTGTCAGTGTTCCTCAGAGGTGGCTCACTGTCTTTGGCTGACCCTTCCTGATCCTTCCTCAGCTCAGGCTGCTCTGCCTCCTGGGGTGTCTGGGGAAGGTCAGGGTGGGACCTGCCACAAGGGACCGAGGTCTGTAAAGCCCACTCCAGGGGCGGCATTTGGGAAGGCCGGCCGGCCGGTGGGGACGTCTCTGGGACCCCAGGCAGCCCTCTGGTTTTACCAGGACACTTCGTGGGGACTCCGGGGCTAGACCCGTCCCCCCTCTGCGTTGGTGCACCTTGTGTCTCCACCGCTCTGGTCCCCCCTCGCCGTGACAGGAAGCCGAGCCCTGACTTGTACACGGAGGGCAGCGCCTGTGCTGGGAGACCTGAAGGAAGGCAGCTGGGGTGGAGGAAGAAGTAATGCGCCTGACGGAGGAAAATTCACGGCCCCGGAAGCCAAATGGGAGTTGCCTAACCACACATGTGTGGCTTATCAGCCATCTCCAAGGTCTGAACTGCCTGTGTTAAACCGTTTATAGAAGTCACCTAAAACCAAACAAGAATGAGAGAAAGTCGCCAAGCTCAGGACTCTGGATTGTTTGGTGTTTGCCCCCCTGAAGAATCGCCTGGCCCTTGGCAAGGCACCTGGGTCTTGTCTTCTCATTTCCCTGTGGGGTGCTGGTGCTTTTCATAGAAAGTATTTTCTGTGATTATAGTTCAGTCATTAATCAACTACCTGAAGCAGGAAGGAGAGCTCGCAGAGCCGAGGGCCAGGATTGAGCTCCCTGGGACAGAGGCACAGACAGTGTGGCTGTGTCACTGACATCATGGAGCTGTACCCCCCCCCCAACTCCCCCCACCTGCCAGCTGGCGGCTCCGCCCCAGACATGCACTGTGTCCACGGCGTTCCCAACAGCAGGCCTGCTGGGCCTCCTGCAGAAAGTAATTTGCCTCATCTGAGGAGGCAATTGACTTTAGGTGCTTTTTATTTCAGCACTATTATGGAATTGGACCCAGTAATAAGACCTAAAATTAACACAGAACCTTTATTTATTCCCAGAAGCTTATTGTTTCCATGGCTTTGGAGCCTGTTTTGTCCTTTTTTCTGTGAGCTTCTGTTAGTTCCATCCCTTGACATTCTGTGTGAGACTAGGTCAATTTTAACAAATTGAAAAATACAAATGCAAGTGTATTTCTCTCCTCATAGGGAAATATTTTTCACAGAACTGGTTGTAGGTCTTGTGGTGAATACATGGAGACTTAAATGGAAGGAAACATTTAGGTTTTCTGACTTTGTTAACAGAGGGCACCAGGTTTGACTCAGACCTTTGTCTTAGCAATCTAATTCCTAAGTGTTCATTAGTAGAAAATAATCCAAAGTTAAGGGGAAAAAATGCTCCCAAGAAGTTAACTATAGAAAAGTTATAGCACCAACAAAAGGAAACAGTAAAAGCCTAATGAAGAAATAGCTGCCAACTATGATGGTTCAGTAAAGTAATACTAGCTAATATTCATTGAACACTTACTATGCGCCAGAAACTGTTGTAAGAGTTTTATAAGAATAATCTCATTTAATCTTGGTAACAACAACTATGAGGCAACTCCTGTTTTTATCCTCGTGTTATAAATAAGAAAGCACAGGAAGGTTAGATACATTGCCCAGGGTCACCAGGTGGAATGGCCATTAGCTCAGTGATGTGAGGCAAAAAAAAATCTATAGACCAGGGCCAGAGGGGTGTGGGAACATGAAAAATGTTGGTCAACTTGGGCGGGAGAAGTCGCGGCTAACTTTTCATTAAAATTTGTTGGCATTTTGTGTACACCAATAAATTAGAGTGAAAAAAGAGTCCATTCTGTTATAACATAGCTCACTAGGAATTTTTATGAGAAAGCTTTCAAGTTTTTGTGGTTAAAAGGGAGGAAAAAGGTTCTATTTAAAACAGAGCAAACGAGCAGGCTTTGGTCTAGTTTCTGTATCTTTGTTTGAGTTCCCAGGCCCTGTGCCTTGGGGTAGCCCTGGGAAGATGCCGGATGGAGGGGCAGAGCATGAGGGCGTGCAGGTCGCAGGGGCGGAGGGCCCCACGGCCTAGATGGGTGGCTGGCAGGGCTTCATGGGGGCAGCTGGGGTTGACAGTCTGGTGCCAATGGTGTTGTAAATTTGTGCCCTCACTTAAGTGGTGTTTTAACGATTTTCTCTTGCAGTCTCGAGAACTCCAGACTCTGCATAACCTCCGTAAACTCTTTGTCCAGGATCTGACTGCGCGGGTTAAAAAAGTGAGTTCTAATTCGTGTGAATGGGATTGAGGAGAAACGAAAAGCTGGCCAGAAAGAATCATTTTCAGTTGCTTAAATCATTATCACTTGCTTAAATCCTAGCTGGTGATGCTTAAAAATTACTTCATACCAGAGAATGTAATTAAAAGAATGTGCCAGAGGGGGAAGAAATACTTGGGAACATTTTTCCATCTGACTGTTCATTCTTAGTGAAAGGGAGCTATCATCCTTTCCTTGGCCTTTATTTCAAAGGAGCACATATTTATCTGGTTGCAGTGTGAAAACCTCTCAGTGATGCAGGGAAAACCCAGAGGGCTCTCAATAGACAGCGTGGCCCTTAGCCTGGTGAGTGATGCCAGGAACCTGGAAACACCAGGGGCTAGACCCTCCTGTTTCCTTGTTAGGAGGCTGTGAGGGGCCGGGCCAGAGTGTATAAAGCACTTTAACATCATGTGTCTTGCCTCCTGTCCCCAGCAGCCACGTAATTGGTCCTTTGTGTTCTGTTTTACGGTTGTGGGAATGGGCTCCGCTGACCTGAGATCACAGAGCTGGGGAGAGCCAGAGATAGGACTGAAATCCAGGTCGGTGTGACTTCTGAGTCTGAGCATTTTGTGCCACATGCATTGGTGATCTTGGGGAATTCCGAATGGTGAACCCCCAGAGCAGTTAGCAGAGGTCTCAGAGGGAGGAGGGAGAAGCAGCAAGGAGGCTTTTGAAAAAGTGATGGATTGAGGAGCAGTGAGCATACCCAGAGGTAATAGGATGGACAGAGGTGTATTTAAGTGTGTGCATGGGGGTCTGTGTGCAGGAGCCAGGGAAAAGAGATGAAGTATATTATTTAAGGGGAAAAAAAAAGAGGAGGTGATTGATAGGGTCAGATCTGAGAGGATAGAATTGATAGCATAGAAGAGTATATATGGCTTGGTAAATGGAAGGGACACACTTTCTCAGAGAGGAGAAGTGGAGAAACCAGACGTTAGCAGGGAAATATATGACAGGGAAGAGATACATTCAACAACTCTGACTTTCTCAGTTAATGTGGAGAAGGAGGAAGAGAATGGGGAGCCCATGGAGGCTGGAGGAGGCTCGGGCAGCTGTGAGGATTTTCTGGAGATGAGCAAAAGGATGCTGAGCAGTGGAGGGAGTGTCCAGATGAGGTTCAGAGCATGGATTTGCCTTGGCACTTGGCAGCATGATTCTAGTGAGTTTGGAGGGCTGGAAATCAAAATAAGGAAAGAGGGTGGAGAATGATGGGAGATTTCAAGGCCTGAGAGGCAGGGATCAGGAAGGTAGGTAGTGACCACAGTCATCAACATAGAAATGATCAGAGGGCCTGGATCGGGGAGTAAAAAGAGGCCAGAGCAGAGGTGATGAAGACAGAGACTAGAGAGATTATGATAAGAATGGAAAAGACTCAGCTCGGGGGAGGAAGTATTCCAAGGAGGATGCAGAGCTTGGGACCAGATTTCATGATGTAAGGCTCTCTAGGGAGGATCTGCTCTTAGACCAGTGGTTCTCAAAGTGTGGTCACCTGGCCAGCAGCACTTGCATCACATAAGAACTTGCTGGATGTGCAGATTTTCAGACCCACCCTGGATCTACTGACTCAGAGACTGGGGTGAGTGAAAGTTGCTCATCGGGTCTGACTGTTTGCGACCCCATGGACTATACAGTCCATGGAATTCTCCAGGCCAGGATACAGAAGTGGGTAGCCTATCCCTTCTCCAGTGGATCTTCCTGACCCAGGAATCCAACCGGGGTCTCCTCCATTGCAGGCAGACTCTTTACCAACTGAGCTATCAGGGAAGGCCCTAGAGCTTGGGACAGACCAAAGACTAGGGTGGGGCCCAGCAGCCTGAGTTTTAACAAACCTTCTGGGTTTAAGAGCCCTGGATTTAGACCCAGGAGACAGGTTTGAGATGGTCGAATGGCTACCACCTCTCAGAAAGAGTGATGATATCTTTTGTAATCAGACAAAATAAGCATGCTTTGCCATTTTTAGACTCCAGGATGTGTTTGTACATGTATTTCCTAACTTCTGTGGCCACTCAGCATGGAAATGTTGGGAGAACAGTGCTTTTGTTAATCTCAAGATCTGATAAATTTCTAGTGTCAATCCAGCACAGCACACAGATGCCTTGACTGGTCTGGGATGGATTCATTAAATAATCTCATGTAATTGAAAGCTGAAGGGACAAGCAGAGAGCATGGAGACTGCCCAGTGGGACAGAGACACTTTCCTGCAGCTTGATGCCTCATTATCTCACTTGTGATGTTTTGAAATCAAATTTAGGTCTTGGGCTCATGTTTTCCTATTAGTTCTTCTTAATGAGTTTTGAAACACTTCCTTTTGAAAAGAAAAGTTTCTGTTCACCTACCTGCAAGGGAGAGGTATATTCACAAAGAGAACTGTATCTAATCTGTATCTTTCAAAAGTAGATTGCAGTATTTTTGGTCAGCTATCTAAAAAATAGCATTTTTGATACCAATCAAGGGAATTAATTGGGAAAACTGTTGAATCTCAACTTCTAGAAGATCTATTCTCATTTTCAGAATAAACCTTTAGTAGGATTGGGGATTTCTTCCCAAAGATATTTAGAATGGCTCTTCTGCATGATGCTGGAGCTGCGGGTGGGCAGTTTAGAGGCTGATTCTGCTGACCCCTTGTGTTGATGCAGAGTGTAGAGCTGGACAGTGACGATGGAGGAGGCAGTGCTGCCCAGAAGCAGAAAATTTCCTTCCTGGAGAATAACCTGGAGCAGCTCACCAAGGTTCACAAACAGGTAGGAGGGTTGTGCCAGCTTGCCCCTGCTTCTCTCCTGGAAAGGAGACTCGCTGCATTTGGCTCCACTGAGGGAGGGGCTCCGCTACGGAGGGTAAAAGGACTACAACGCCACCAGAGAACATCAGCGTCAGAAGGGACCTTGAACTCAGGCTTCAGTGACTTCCTTTGTATATAAGATGCTTTCTTTGAAGGAAGCCAAATATAAAGAATTGAGTGTGAGCTCTCTGGGGTTTGGGGAGCAGGGTGTTCAGTCGTCTCTTTTCATTCTGCCTCCCTTTCCAGCCTCTGAGCCCAGCTGGCCTCGGTGTGTCCCATGATGCTTTTGAGGATACTCTGTGGACCCAAAGACTCCACAGAACACAAAGCAGAGGACACTGAGCTGGTTCAGGCTTCCTGTTTCTAGAGACAAGAAACAGACTAGGAGGGGAAGCCACTGGCTTCATCCCACAGGTGGGAGAGCTGGGGCCGGCACCAGACCCCTCTCTGCTTGTTCTGTTTCTTGGGCATCCTCTCAGGTTCCTGCAATACCCTGGCATTTGTTTAGAGCGACAGAGAGCAAGAACCATGTCCAAACCTACTGATGATTCAGGCAGGTTGTTTGTCTCCTTTCTGTTTATTTTTTAATATTTGCTTTCAATTGAAAGATAACTGCTTCACAGTATTGTGCTGGTTTCTGGCGTGCCTCAACATGAATGAGCCATAGGAATACACATGTCCCTTTCCTCTTGGCCCTCTCCTTTCTGTTTAAATATGGAAATTTCATGATGGTTTCCCCTAAATCCTCAAGATTTGGGATCTGAAAAAAGATGGTTCAGCGTTGCAATGGACCACATACTCTAGGGGATGTCATTTCTCTTTGACTTGTTACATGCTCTTCAACGTTACTGTTGATGGCACTTTTGCCCAAAGGGAGGATGACAGATTCAATGTGGTTGAAGTCATTCAAGCAAATTGTTGAAGAGAAACAGAAAAGCAGAAACTGCTGGGGACTTGAAATTGAGTCCTGAGATTCATTAATTATCTTATTGATGAATTCAGTGAATATTTATTAAAAACCTACTCTGTACCGGGCACTGGGGCTGGGACTGAGTGGGGAGATAGGGGTAAAGAAAACAAGTGTGGACCTAGCAGTAGTTCAACCCATATAGCACTCCTGATTTTCAAAACTTTTCCTGACCCACTTGCATTCCCACAACGGTCCTTTTATGTAGTATGTGGACTTAATAGTGGCTGAATGATGCATACCTGGTCAGGTGACCGGGAAATAACAGAACTGGCTTTTGACCCATCCTTAACCTCGGGTGAGTCTGTTCCTTCTGAATTGAGAGTCTTGGATCATAAGGAATGAGCAGTATTCCTGAGTTACTTAGACCCTGGGTACACTCCAAACCTTGTGCTGGTGTGGACAACGTGTCCGCTCTGAAGGAGGCCCTCAGAGAGCTCGAGAACATGAATGCCTTTCAAGAGCATGTCCGACCTGGCCTCACGATTCTTTGCTTTCACAGGCCAACGTCGGAGTAGTCAATTTTCTCCTGCAAGGTCCCCCTCACCCCTCAAACAAAAGAGGAAGCAAATCCCACCCAAGCCTGAATGTTTCCCACAGTTGGAAATGGCTTCTAATTCTAGCCAACTCCCCTCTCCACTTTCTCCAAACTGTGAATACTGTGTTTGGCAAATCTGAGTCTCGGGATGTGGGATTTTTATTCCCCTCAGGTGCTCCCAGAGTTTATGCTCTTATGCACTTTCCAGAACAACCTGGCAGGGGGTGGCAGTTCTAACTGTTCCTCTTTGGCCTTCTCAGCCCCCAGCACGGGGTCTGCTGCTCCTGCCTCCCCATCTGCTAACTCCCCACCTCTCCCTTCCCTGCAGTTGGTCCGCGACAATGCAGACCTGCGCTGTGAGCTGCCCAAGCTGGAGAAGCGCCTGCGCGCCACGGCCGAGCGCGTGAAGGCGCTGGAGAGCGCGCTGAAGGAGGCCAAGGAGAACGCCATGCGGGACCGCAAGCGCTACCAGCAGGAGGTGGACCGCATCAAGGAGGCCGTGCGGGCCAAGAACATGGCCAGGAGGGCTCACTCGGCCCAGATCGGTATGTGCACTTGCACCCGGGCCCTTGATACATGGCGAGGGCTCCACGGGCCAGATGCCCTGTGCAGGCCAGCCGGGGCCTCCCAGTACCCGGCGTCCATCCTGGGAAGATGGGATCGCCAGACATGCGCTTCCTTGAGATTCCAAAGGACATGGTGATCTTCAAAATTACCGAGCTGAGCAAAGAAGCCAGCCAGCCCTGACTGCAGACAGAGGGGTTTGGCTATAAACAGAGGTACACTCACCCAGAGATAACAGTATAGGGCTTGCTCAGCAAAGCCTACTGGCCCTTGTGGTTTGCACCTGGCAGAACCATGAAGGAGCTGCATGGAGCTAGAAGCCTCAGGGAGAGTCTCTTGCAAGTACAGGTTTGGAAATACCCTGGAGAGAGCCAGGCCTGGCATCAGTGAGTGCATGGGGGGGTTGGACATGTAGCCCCTTCCATGCCTGGATTTGGATGTTCCACCTGCAAAGACTGAGAGTGTAGCTGTTGAGTGATAGGAGGAAAAGAGATTTAGGGATGTTCTCTAGAGAGCATTTTTTTCTTCTTCTTAGATGGAAATATCTCCAATAATATGTGATAATATTTCTTATCAGATACTGCTCTGCAGATGTTTGGGAAACCAGCAATTGCTTGTTTCTAGTTTTAAGATAATAGATGAGTGCTTCACTGCGTTTATTGGATTTTTATACCCTTGTAAAATCTCCTGAAACCTGTGGACCTCTTCCCCTAAAAATGCATCATAGACAGAATTCTACATCCAGTTTTAGAGAGATGCTGTTGGAACTCATTAGGACCTACAGATCTGCCTCAGATAAAACTGAAAGTCTATTGTCTCTAATTTTCATTAATCAAAATTGAAGTAGGTGGCTTGGATTAGCTAAGTGTGCTAATAGAAGGGCAAACCTCCTGTCTTCAGAAAAGTCTGGTGGCTGATAAGAATTGCAACGTTGGTGAGAAGATTGTGCCTCTTGGTTTTTGCACGTGACCAGGAGGTATCTGGATTTAGCTGTGTAAGCCCTTTCTGAATGTCTCTTCTCTCTTTTCTGTCGGTTGGACACAGCCAAGCCCATCCGCCCTGGACACTACCCTGCCTCATCTCCAACAGCGGTCCACGCCATCCGAGGGGGAGGAGGCAGCTCTTCAAACTCCACTCACCACCAGAAATAAATATGAAGTGAGTCCCTGGTGTTGGGTGGCTTCTGTCCGGGGCAACACCAGGGGCTCTCCTCGCCTCTGCCAGGAGCTCGACTCCACGTGTGTAGACAGCTCAGCTCCGCCCAGCACACGCCCTGGGGCTTCAGGTTATTGGGGGCCTGCGTTTACCCCCAGCTCAGTCTAGAGCCTTTGGGTCTTCCAGCTCAGGCCACCTGGTGCTGGGACCCTCTGGGGGTGGGGAGGGCGTGGTGAATGAATCATGCTAGCCTCCTTTTGTCTGTGGGACTCCCCTCTGTAGCTGGCATTCTCAATGGCATTACCTGTTTGTCAGGTGCTTTTGCCCAGAGCAGGCAGACATGGGTGGTTGCTCTAAGTCTCAGGAACCAAACCTAAGAAAGAGCCAGATAATTGAAAGTCACCTGTTTATAATTACTATCTGAACTCAACAAATGGGGTTTTAAAGAATTGTGCAAATTTTCATCTAGCTAAGTCTGGACCACTTTTTTTCTTTGAGATGCTGGTCTGAAAACTGCTCTTCCCACAATCCACATGCCTGACTTGGCTGTACCATGTCAGCACAAAGGAAAAAGTGGTGTGCTTGAGAAAAGAGGGGGCAGTACAGGCCTGTCCTCTTGTGCTTGAGGGAAAGAGTTTACTGGTTGGGCAGGGCAGAGAGACAGCTCGGTGGCCAGAAAACTGTTTAGAGAAACTGACTTCGTGCCAGTAACCTACAGATGGGAGGAGGTGGCTCCTAATGCTGACCGTGGAATCTGAGCCCTCACTAGGAAAGCTTGCAAAATGGGTGAGCTTGGTGACAAAACTGTAGTGATCAGGGCAAGTCAAGAAAGAGTGGGTCCACATCTAGCCTTCCCTGAGAGCTCAGTTGGTACAGAATCCACCTGAAATGCAGGAGACCCTGGTTCCATCCCTGGGTTGGGAAGATCCTCTGGAGAAGGGAAAGGCTACCCACTCCAGTATTCTGACCTAGAAAATTCTATACGATAGCAGAGTTGGACCAAGTGACTTTCACTCTCACTTCAAGGCAAGTGAAGATGAAGGGCTGGAGCCCCCACTCACAGGCTATGACAGTATTGTTAAGGCTCAGACAAAATGTCCAAGGAGGAAGCTTTCGCATGCCCTGCCCCAGCAGCATGTCAAGGAGCAGGATACACCATGCCCGTGGCAGGCAGGGTGCCCTCCATCTTCTGCTGTATCCTGGAAGGGTGGATGGGAAATCATCTTGGTGACGGGTCACCCTATTCAGATGTGATCTCTGCTTTTAATCAGAAGCGAAGGCAACCCACTCTAGTATTCTTGCCTGGAAAATCCTGCGACAGAGGAGCCTGGCGGGCTGCACTCCCTGGGTTGCAGAGTCGCACATGACTGAGTGACTAAACAGCAACAAAATAAAACTGGACGTTAACAAGTTGGTTTTGACTTCATCTTATCGGTGCTGGGGTTGACACTTGAAGGGAGCTGTGAGAGCAAATCGGGCGACTTAGTACAGAAAGCCTAACAGGGCTTCTCTGCCTTTGGTGAGTGTCAGCAGCCCCAAGCACCCAGAGACCCAGGCTCCTTGAAGTAGCGTAGGGTTTGGACCTCCGTGTTTTCACCAAGAACCCAGGTGACTTTGCTGCCTGCATGCTGTCACTGCAGTCGTGCCCGACTCTTCGCGACCCCATGGACTGTAGCCCGCCAGGCTCCTCTGTCCATGGGATTCTCCAGGCAAGAATACTGGAGTGGGTTGCCGTTTCCTCCTCCCGGGGATCTTCCCGACCCAGGGATCGAACCCTTGTCTCTTGTGTCTCCTGCATTCCCAGGAGGGTTCATTGCCACTCACATCACCTGGGAAGCCTTTGAGACCTGAAGCCTAAAATATCAGGAAGTGGCTTATACGGGATGCATGTTTATGTCTCTGTCTCCTGAAGGACGTTTGAGGGTGGTCTGTCAATGGCTGGGGGAACTGTACAGTGACAAACTTTGGCTCCCTGTCCTTGGCAAGTACCCCCCTTCCTCACGGTCACCTAAATACTTATGCAGTCTTCACTGTAGTGCCTGTGCTCCATGTTAATGTGTGATATTTGTGTTTCTCTTTCTGACTTACTTTGCTCTGCATGACAGACTCTGGGTCGATCCATGTCTCTACAAATGGCCAAGTTTCATCCCTTTTATGGCTGAGTAATATTCCATTGTATATGCATACGGTATCTTCTTTATCTGTTCCTCTGTGGATGGACATTTAGCCTGTGTGCTGTGTTGAGCAAGCAGAGAGAGCAGCTGGGGAGAGGCGGAAGCAGCTCATGCCGTTGAGTCAGCTTCCTTTAAGTTGCCCTTTCAGAGGTGCCATCCAGCTCCAATGCCTGCACCCCTCTGACACAACTGAGACACACGTGATCACAGCTGCTTCAGGGGAGGCTGGAGAAGGTGGTCTTTGGCTGGGCCCATCACTGCCCCAGATAAGAGTAGTGTTCTCTTGCCTGGAACAATGAGATGGGTGTTGGATAGGCAGCCAGCACTCTGGTTGTTCTTGTATTAAAATTTTGTTTGGCTGTGCTGGGTCTTAGCTGCGGTGTGTGGGGTCTTAGTTCTCTGACCAGGGATCAATCCCTGGCCCCCTGAATTGGGAATGTGGGGTCTTAACCACGGGGCCGCCAGCGCAGTGCCCCCAGCACTCTGTTTATTGAACACACTCTGCAGCAGCTCTGTGCAAGATGCAATATCTCTGTTACCCCTTTGGTGGAAGCGCCGTTTTTGTGTGTGTGCTTGGCTCCAGCAAGCTCCTAAGGAATACACCAGCCCAGGGTTTCTGGCTCCAGAGACTGCTCAGTGGAAGGCCCCCCTCCTCGGCACTCCCAGAAAGGCCTGTGAGCCCCACTTTTATATAAGATACATACAGTCATACGGTGACCAGCCATTACCCCAGCCTGAAAGTCTCAAAGTCCTGAGACTTTCAAGACCTTCAAAGTGTAGACGCACCCTCACCCAGCATGGTGATTCGTTTCTTTTGTTTATAACTGAAAGTGCTAAGAGTGGTTTTGATGATTTTATCTGAAACTGGAACCTTCTCCACCCACCTTATTATCTATTCACATGACTCCCATGGCTGAGTGTTCTCACAACATCACCAAACAGACCCCATGCAAGTGTCAGGGTGGTGGAGGGGTTAAGGGGCTTGACTTTGGACAGAGACCTGGGTCAGGTGTCAGGCCTTCGACATTCTTAATCTCAGAGTCAGTCTTCTCATCTGTGAGATGGGGAGAGTCCTTTCCCTGGGCACTGCAGTGATTTGAGGGCCAAGAGAGGTCATGCTTCTGAGCAGCTTGGCATGTAACGAGTGCTCAACAAAACGGCAGCTGTGGGACTGGGGAGCAGTGCAAGCTTGGCACAAGGTGGGTGGTTAGTGAATGCTGGTTTATGTTATCTTCTAATTCTCATAGTTGTTGCAAACCAGTTTTTAGTCTCTGTAGCAATAGATTATAACCACTAAGTGGAGAAGGCTGATGTTTGATTGGTGCTGTGACCAGATATAAGGGGTTTAAAATATACTAGCATTGGAGAAGGAAATGGCAACCCACTCCAGTATTCTTGCCTGGAGAACCCCAGGGACGGGGGAGCCTGGTGGGCTGCCATCTATGGGGTCGCACAGAGTTGGACATGACTGAAGCGACTTAGCAGCAGCAGCAACAGCAGCAGCAGCAGCGTGTATTTATCCCAGTATTGTAAACAACAACATTGACTATTTTTATGAAAATAATTGGGCATTGGTTAGTGGAGTCAAAAAAAAAAAAAAGATGATAACCAATCGAGTAAGGAATTATAATTGGAGCTGAGGAAATGCTGATTAAAAATAAGCTTATTTTAAAAAATAATTGGAGGAAATTCCCTGGCGATCCAGTGGGTAGGACTCTGCTCACTCTCTGCCGAGGGCCTGGGTTTAGTCCTTGGTCGGGGAACTGAGATCCCACAGGCCTCACAAGCATGGCTTAATAAATAGAAATATGGAATTCATTTATTAGGTGGATCAAAACCGTTTTGAGATGATCTGTTTTGGGTTTTCCTGGTGGCATTGCAGGTAAAGAATCCGCCTGGAATGCAAGAGATGCGGAATCTATCTGAAGGTCAGGAAGATCCCCTGGAGAAGGGAATGGCTACCCACTCCAGTGTTCTTGCCTGAAGAATCCCATGGACAGAGGAGTCTGGTGGGCTACAGTCCATGGAGTCACAGAGTTGGACACGACTGCATGACTGACGCTTTCTGCTCTTTGGATGCTTGTTCTGCAGTGTGTCCTGTAGCAATGGTCTCAGCTGCCGATCTTCCCAGCCCTCCTGTTGGAGCCAGAATGGCACCTTCATACTCAGGCAGCATCTGGGTCCCTTTGGGATTTCTTTCCGCTTCATTTCAGGATGCAGAGAATATAGTCACAATGCATCTCTGGCTTTATGTTCAAAGTTTCAGAGCCACCAAAGAGGCCAACGTGTGGAAATCAGAAGAACCCAGGACAGTGCCAGCTTTGATCTCATGTTAAAATCTGGGGGCAGGGCTGCCTCAGCAGGATGGGGACCATCTGCTCAAGCTCCAAAGCTGGACAGGGGGCAGCATGGTGCAGCAGACGGAGGACACGGCGTATGGAATTGGCCACGTGTGGGTTCCAGCCCTGGCCTTGGCTCTCTTCTCTTGTGACATTGGGCAAGTTGCTTGATTTCTTTTAGCTTCAATCTCTTTATCTGCCAAATGGGATCAGGCATTTTATACTTGCTCCGTACTTGGTTTAACAGTAGAGAGACAAAGGCTTTGTTCTTGTCTGCTGACATACTTGTCAGGGAGAGAGAGCAGATAAAGAAGGTGACTGCAGATAGTGGTCAGTGTTCTGAAGAAAATAAGAACAGCTTAATGAAATAGAGATTAGGGAGACTTATTTAGGAGTGGGGGTGACCTTTGAGCTGAGAACTAAATGATGAGAAATGCCAGCCCCATGGTGACGTGTGCACAGACACTCGCTGGAAGGTGGGTCCAGATTGCAGCACGTTTGAGGAACCACAGGAAGGCTGATAAGGCTGGAGCACAGAGAGCAGGGAGGAGTATCATAATTGGGGGAGGGAGATGGAACCAGATAAATTGAGATTGAGGCGAGCAGTTTAGAGTATAAGCTAAGCCTGGGGTTCACTGGGGCCTTTGGGCCTGGGAGTGATGGGACGGTTCATGACTAGGAAAGGTCTGCAAGAGTTGGACTTTGTAGAGAGGATAGGGATGGGGTGAGAGTAAGTGCAGGGGGCTCCCCTGGGGGTACTACTGTGGATGTCCACTTGGGCGGGTAGCAGGGGGAGTAGCCCTGAGCTAGGTGGCAGTAGCAAGTGGTCAGAGTTGGCCTGTGTTGGGAGAGCTGAGGGTGGAAGGGTGAGGAGGGGTAGATGGGAATCAAAGGTGGTTCCTGGGCTGGGGCCCTAGCAAGCGGGTAAATATTGGTACCTTTTAGCAGTGACTTGGAAAATGGAGCAATGCAGGTTTTATGGAAAAGAGAGCTTGGTGGATCATGAGCTTCCCCTTAGACAGCTCAGCCTAGCTCACCATCAGGCAGGTATGCTGAGTAGGCAGAAACCTGCAAGCTCAGGCGAGAGGTCAGGGCTGAGGTCATAGAGAGTTATGGCCTGTGGATTGCATTTAAGACCACATGTCCAGGAGGTCACCTGGAGAAAGGGTGGACAGAGGCAAAGAGTGAGGAGGGTTTGACCAGATCTGGGACTGGCCAACGGAAAGGGCAGAAAAAGGAGGCAGCACCGATAAAGGGGCCTGAGGAGGAGAATGTTAGGTTCGGGGAGGCAGAGTGAAGCCCTGGCTCCTAAGGGGAGGTGGTCAGCTGCGCTGAAGGCTGCTCAGAGCTCCAGGGAGATAATCACGGAGTCTGGTGGTTGTTGGAGGCCTGAGGGCAGAAACCTCAGCTTTAGCTCAAGGGGGCAGCATGGAGCAGAGTGTGGAGGTGGGGAAATAGAGTCAGTACCTGCTTGCGGCTTGGAGTTTTGTTTGAAACAGCAGAGAAATGGAGGGATGTGAAATTAAGATGGGGTTTGCATTTTTCTTTTTCTTTTTTTTTTTTGGCCGAACTCCACAGCATGTGAGATCTTAGCTCCCTGACCAGGCATCGAACCTGTGTGCCCCCCGCAATGGACATGCGGAGTCGTAACCACTGGACCAGGAAATCCCTGCTTTTCTTTT
Organism: Neotragus pygmaeus; assembly: GCA_006410875.1. Lineage (NCBI taxonomy): Eukaryota > Metazoa > Chordata > Mammalia > Artiodactyla > Bovidae > Neotragus > Neotragus pygmaeus. The sequence continues at coordinate 121,093 of SJYV01014858.1, forward strand.
TTAAGATGGCAGCTATTACAGCTTATTTATACGCTGGTGGTAATAATCTAACTCAGAAGGGAAATTGATAACTTCGGAGCCGGGAGAATTACAGTAGAGAGTATTGGCTTCCTGTGAGGTGCTTTGATCTGAACATAAACGAAGGCAACGCTGTACCCAAGGCACAATAGAAAGTTCTGGTAAATGGGGCATGCAGGGAGGCGAAAACGGAGCTCATTTTAGTGAGTTTCCCTGTGCAGGTAAGGCAAGTTATCTGCTGAGAAACACAGGGTTGCAGGCTGAAGAGAGGTGTGAAATAGGTCTCTTGGGTAGTGCTGAGTGCTTATTCGAGGCCCTGCATTTAATTAAGGTAGACACCGTTTCAATAATTGTCCCGCTGCCTGGTACCGAGGGCCCTGGAGCTGGGATTGCACCCTTTGCTGTGCAGTGGGCACTGGTTCCAGTATGTCCACCAGATGGCGCAAGTGGGGCATCACTGAAAGCTCGGCCGTTTTCTGAAAGGCTTTTTGAGGCAGAATCCATTGTCTCTTGATTTTCCTCTCTTATTTCTCAAATTTGAGTAGTAAATAGAGTACTTTTAAGGAAATAAAATTCTCACAGATTCGTATAGTTAATTTAAATTATTTTATTATAGTTTTCATTTTATTATTTATTTATTATAGTGCAAATTTTAAAAAAGTGTTCACTCCTTAAACTGGTAGATGTTCTACAACTATCAAGTTGAAAAAGATTTACAAAGTAGATTTANTGGGTGTTCATTGGAAGGACTGATGCTAAAGCTGAAACTCCAGTACTTTGGCCACCTCATGCCAAGAGTTGAGTAATTGGAAAAGACCCTTATGCTGGGAGGGATTCTGGGCGGGAGGAGAAGGGGACGACAGAGGCTGAGATGGCTGGATGGCATCACTGACTTGATAGACATGAGTCTGAGTGAACTCCGGGAGTTGGTGATGGACAGGGAGGCCTGGCATGCTGTGATTCATGGGGTCGCAAAGAGTCAGACACGACTGAGAGACGAAACTGAACTGTACACATATTAAAAACTATATATATAATATATATATATACTATATATATACTGTATATATATATATATGTCAGATCTAGAAATTATATCATATTTAATAAAATTTTGATGCACTTTGATGAAATATTAGGCAAAATCGTGGTGGTAGAGCCAGAAGGCACACACTGGACTCTTGAAGTGCATTTAAGGACCCTTGTTTTTATTAACCACTGTGATTTCATGTTTTGAGGCATAAAGAAAACAGCTCTGGAAAAGCACTTCTGCAGTTTATAGCAGGGTCATCCAGGTGAATGTAACTACAGAAAGCCATTGAAGAGCTCAGGAGTCTGTCCTGACCCCCGGGTCTCTGATTTATTGGCATTCCCTGAATCACTGACAGTCGTTGCAGGGTAGTGCCCCCTCTTCCTGGTTTTACTACCTCGGGATTCTAGTGTGAGTTTATTTGTGAATTGTTTTTCTTTCTTTTTCTTCTTTTTATAAAAGTTTCTAAGTGTCTTATATATTTTTAATTTGGTTTTTATTTTGTTTTGGAGTATATAGTTGCTTCCCTGGTGGCTCAGATGATAAAAGTATCTGATTACAATGCAGCAGACCTGCGTTCGATCCCTGGTCCCAGAATATCCCCTGGAGAAGAGAATAGCTACCTGCTCCAGTATTCTTGCCTGGAGAATCCCATGAACAGAGGAACCTGATGGGATACAGTTCATGGAGTCGCAAAGAATTGGACATGACCTAGTGACTAGCATTTGCACTTTTCATAGGTGATTACACTGGTGTGGTAGTCCTCAGTGAACCCCGCGTCCAGCTTCATTTGACATTCTGCAGAGAGGCAGAGTGACCCGTCAAGATCTTGACAGCTTGTTATGGGGGATCCTGGTCTGAGAGCTCTGATCTGCTCTGCAGCAGTTCTCAAGGTTCCTGACCTTAGGACCTTTGACATTCCTAAAAAGCTTGGTGAACTCAAAGAGCTTTTATATTAATATTTCTGGGTTGGATCTGCTGATTGGTAGTATATTAAAAATGGAAACATTTAAAATGGTACTTCTATTAACAAATGCCATTTTTAATGAAAAGTAATAATTTTCCAAAACAAAAAACTTAGAATGGCACCGTTTTGTTGTTTTTTTTACAGTTTTTTGCAGATTCTTACTAAGCTTAAAAGACAACAGTTGGACTCTCACATCTGCGGCAGGTTTTCTGTCTGCTGCAGTTGGGTTGTTTCAGTTGAAGTATATGGAGCAAATCCAGCCTTGTCCCTCCAGACAAGGTTCCTGTCCATTTAACAGCTAAAAGATCCATGGCATGAAGTTATGACCAGAGTACCTTTCTCACGGGCTTGTGCTGGGAATTAAATGAGATCATGTGAAAGTAGAGTGAAAAGTCAATAGACTATCTGGAAAAACTTAGACGCTGACAAGTTAGACCTGAGTGTTATGGCCGTGGGCACAGGGCTGAAAGGAGTAGGTGAAGCAGGACCTGGGGGAGAAGGGAAAGAGGTGACTGCAGACAGCACTGGTGTAACATGGGACTTTGAAACGAGCGTTGTGCCTTCCAAGGGCGGGATCATGGAGGAGCTGAGGGGAAGAACTCCTTCCTTCATCACCAGCACAGTCACTGGACTTGACTCTCCTCAGTGGTACGCTTCTTAGAGTTACCAATTCAGAGCAAGTAAAACCCTCCCTCAACAGCAGCTTGCACGAGTGCGCCCATGGGACAAATTTGGTTCTGTTCAGCAGTGGCACGTCTGATACAACTGGTAATTCTTATGATGTGGGGACTGAATTGTAGAAAGGCAAAAGGAAAGATAAAATTATGTATTATTTGGATTAATGGATTATTTGGATAAATCCATTGCAAGCAATTGCAAAAGCCAAAGTTGGTGGTGTGGAGTCTCTAACTGCTTCTTGCAAAACCCATATATAATTAGTTTCCTTCTTCAACCTTCCCCACCTCTTCTAAAGGAAGGCAATTTTACTTCTTGCTCAGTCTGAGTTACTATCCCCAGCTCTGCAGAGGCCCACGGACAGTCAGTAGCAGGACGCTTGGTCCAGTATGCTTTTAGGTGAGTGAGTGGCTCCTCTGAACCATCTAAGGAGGGTCAACAGTGCTGGGTTCTCAAGATTCACCAAGCTGTCTGGATGGCCAGTCTCTGTTCAGAACACTCAGAAATGGTTTTTTTGGGGCTAACCCACTGGCCTCTATATGTTATATCTGTCTTCTCCCCAGAGTTTGTCAGAGGAGGTGAACGTCCAGATAGTTAGAGGATGGATGGGAGTATCCAGGTCCATCCTTGGACCTGGGGAAAAGACTACTTTGGCATACATGCCCATGAAGATCTTGAATGCAGGATGAAAAAGGTGAACCTCTAAGTAATAAAGGGCATTTTCTTGGTAGAGTTGCTGTGTTTCCTTTCAGAACCCCTCACAATCTCGGTTCCCTCTCGTCCTCCTAGAGGTGGTTAAACTAAGCAGATTGGGCCTCCTCTGCGGCCCCCTGTTTCTTCCAGACTGTTAGCCAAAACTTGCAGCAGCTTGCACATTGAGGGGAGTTGGGGGATTTGAATGAAAGGCCTTCTATGGAAATCGTGTCGCTTCATGGTCCGCTGAAGTTACTGAGGCCGCCCCATAGAGTTTGTGTGTCTAACGCTCGGCTCTGTCAACACGAGTAGGCTGCAGTCATCACGTTAAGCCATAATCCTACATGTAAAGTATGTGCTCAGTCCCTCCTGCAGGCACGCAGGACAGCCACCTCATCCGACCAGGGTGACCCATGAATGATTCTGAGATCACTTGGAAAAATGAACCTATAAGGAAAGTGAAATGGGCATTTCAAACAGACTATTTAGAAAGCATTCTTGAGCCTATTGGTTTTCAGCTGAAAATAGATTTAAATGATGACTATGACTCTGCTTTTAGATTTTTCATTTCTGGTGCTAATAATAAGCACACAGTCTCACCAGAGAGTCTCCTCTGGTAAAGATGCTCTTTCCAAAAACAGATCTCTCTCCCTCTATCTGGCTTCTAAAAATGATGGGAATATAAGATGGCTTTATATTTTTAATTCAGCAGCTTTGTAATTGTGAGCAGTTGCACTATTGGGAGCAAGAAATGGTAGTTATCATATGATCTCCCTGACTATTTTTTGAGTGGAGAAGAGGTAATGTTCTAAAAAGGAATGTGTTCTTTTATTTTCTACTCAGTTTTTATTCTTTGTTCCCTTTCCCCCACCACCTACTTTGCTCTTATCTACTTTTAAAATCCCTTTTCCACACTCTGAATTTTTTCCCATTTACTTATAATTTATATCCTACTTACTTATACAAAATATGTGAGGTTGCTTACAATATTATAACACACAAATCAGGAGAGGGAAGACAAAAAAATTAGGGAGAGAGCGTTGTAGTAGGAAGCTGAGATATTTATCACAGTTGAGCAGCAAGTTTGAATGTAAGGCTCCTCCGGGCAAAAACAGATGTGTGTCCACTCGAGGTACCCTCTTTTTTTTTTTTTTAAGGTATAATTGCTTTATGATCTTATATTAGTTTCAGGTGTTCATTTTAATCTATAAATTTTTATAGATTATACTCCATTTATTGTTGTTATAAAATAGTGGCTATTATTTCCTGTGCTTTGCAATATATCCTGTAGCTTACTTATTTTTTGCATGGTGATTTGTACCTCTTAATCCCCTACTTCTGTCTTGCCCCTGCCCCTTCCCTCCCTCCGTTGATGATTACTAGTTTGTTGTCTATATCTGTGAGTGTGTTTCTCTTCTGTTGTATTCACTAGCTTATGTTTTTTAGGCTCCGCATATAAGTGACAGCGTACAGTGTGTGTCTTCCTGTCCAACTTACTTGACTTAGCATAGTGCTCTCCCAGTCTGTCATCCATGTTGTTGCAGACGGCAAAACTTCATTCCTGTTGATGGCCAAGTAGCATTCCATTGTATAGCTACATGAAGTTTTTAGAATCAGAAGAGCAGTTGGGTTTTTCTTAGTGTCTGTCGCATTTCCTGTGCCTGGCACTACCCGTGTATTCCTTAAAGATGAGGCTGTACCAAGCTCTCCTGTCACCCACTGCCCACCCCACAAGCACCATGATCTCTGCACAAAACCCACAGGCAGGACCCCAGACAGACCGGGGCTTCCAGCTGGGGTGAGGAGGTTGAGCCTTTCTGTTTCTTGCTGAAAGGAGAATTCCCTGGAGTTGGTCCAAAGGCTGACGAAGGGCTGGCCTCTTGAGTCAGAACTGGTCACATTTCATCCTGGAGCCTCGACAGTGATCAGATGAACATCTGTTGGGATGTGGAGTGACATCAGAGAAGGCCTACTGCGTAACTTCATCACCCTGGGGAGACAAAACAGTGCTTTTCAGGACTGGGAGTCTCTGCCTTGAGAGAGCTTGGCTTGAGGGGGTGTGTCTGACCTGCCTGGATGTCTTCAAGTGCTGGCAAGTGAGAATTGGTGTTTGAGTTCCCCCCAAAATGAGAAAATGAATTCTGTTTCTTCAAAAATCTGTCATTTCAATAGGCACTGACTTTTGGAAGACACTGTGAAAAGTGAAAGTGTTAGTCGCTCAATCATGTCCAACTCTTTGTGACCCCGTAGACTGTAGCCCACCAGGCTCCTCTGTCCATGAAATTCTCCAGGCAAGAGTACTGGAGCGGGTAGCCCATTCCCTTCTCCAGAAGATCTTCCCAACCCAGGGATTGAACCTGGGTCTTCCACACTGCAGGCAGATTCTTTAGCATTTGAGTCTTAGGGAAGAGACTATTGTCAGGGCTAAATACTTGGAGCAAAAGCATGAAGTAGGATGCTGTGCTGTCCAGGAGGCCCACTGCTCACCACACAGGTAACTTCTGAGCACTTGACTTGTGGCCAAATCCACACCAAGATGTATGGAAAGTGCAAAAAACATACCAGTTGACAAACACTGGCAAAAAAGACCGAACTGTCTCAGTAGTAACGTTTTAATGTAAAACATCTCAATCTCTAATAATTACTTATGTGGCCACCTGAACATTTATTAATAAAGTTAAATGTGTGGGTCACATGGTATTTCTGTTGGGACAGCTCTGGTCTAAATATCTAAAATTAAAACTTTTTTTTCCCCCTAAAGAGTGAATTTCTATTGTGTTCTCTAACTCCTATGTTCTTTCTCTCTTTGATTCTCTTTCAGCAGATATGACTCTCCACGTAGCATGTCAAGGACCACATTAATCACCAGTTTCATTATTTTTCTCGCTCCTACACTTTCCATTTTCTTTTACACTTGCTCACCCCAGCCATCTGCAGTACACCAGTTTCAGATATTTGAGCTGTATAGAGTTTCTGTGTACAGATGCGTGCTTGGACTTTTCTCAAGAAATCTGAAGGGAACGCTGACAGAAGACCCACTTACTCCTGGGACCCGTTGCTCTGGCCTTGGGCCTGGGGCACTGGGTGGTCCCTGGGTGGTTCTTGGAGACTCATTTCTCGGCAGCCACGTCCCAGCAAACACCACTCCCTGAAGGGGAACAACCAAGTGCCGTGGAGGTGGGGACACCCGCTCCACCACCACAACTGTCTGGTTTCCTGTAAAATAAACACATTACTTTATATTTTTAGGGAACACAAAAATGCTGCTATAGCGTTTAAATTTTTCATTCTGAACACTTTTCCAAAACAAGTCACCCCAAAGATGCATTTTGAATACCCTGGTCACATCTTTGGATCTGTAAAATATACCTTTTAGTATGGCACCCTTTAAAATGCAAAGCATATTTGTTCAAGGCAGAAAAACAATCTGACAGCAGTGTAGACAGGGTTCATTCAGACACATCTATGTAAATGCGAAAAGTCATAGCATTCACCTCTGAGCTGCTTGTGACTGAGCCTGCAATAACTAGTCTCAGCCAGCCCAGGTAAAACATCATTCCTTCAGACATGTTAAAAATACTGAAAAGTTGGATGAGTGGAAATGGGGCTGCCTCCCTCCTCCTACATGAACACAGGAGCTCGCTTCGGGAATGGCCTCTTCTCTAGGGAAAAGAGACTGGTTCCCTTCTCTAGGAACCATCGCAAGCTTGATGGGGATACTGCTGATGAAATCCAGGATCGTTCCAGCAGTTGAAAAGGAAGACCTAGAGGGAACGTGACATATTTTTGTGCCTATGAATAAGTTGTTGTATTAATCCATCCTTACTGACTGTTTAGGTGAGTTCTCTCTTTGGCAGCAAATAAATAGGTTTCTCTTAGGCAGAATTAGAAGAAATCAGTGTGGGTGGATTTTTCAGTTCAGCTGTCGTTTCATTCAAATACATGACTCTAAAGCTGATTCAACTTTTATTTCTAGTTGAGCATATTAAAATGATCGATGTCCAAGTAGTAAAGTTTTCAGGGAAACTGACAAGGATTCAATTCAGTTAGTCTCATGTGCTGCTACTTGTTTGGGTAAATCTGAGGGTTAAGTCAACGATGACCAAACCCATCTAGTTGAAAGAACTCATCCTATGCTTGTGCCAACCTGGGATGACTGAGCTGGTTCTAGCCCTGCTGTTTTCACCATTGGAATGAAATTATGCCAGGAGAGACATGGCGCTTTCTCATTGCTGGTGGGTGGGAGATAGTTCGGGTGTGTGTGTGTGTGTGTGCGCATGCGTGTGTATAAAAAGCACTAAAGACCGAATTGATTTCCAAACTCTTGTGTAAAATTTCCCTAACCAAGCAAAGCTGCTTTGACTTAATTTATTTGTTAAATGTTGCACTTTATGTGTGTTTTGTTTTGAGGGGCAGGTAGTAAGGCAAGAGAAGAGGATGAATTCCACTGAAGTATTTATTTCATGAGAATGATACATTCGCATTCATTTACATTTTTAAAGCTTCTTGGGTTTGATTTTTTTTAACATTGTTGATAGTGCTCAGTGCCATTTGCCATCTGACAGAAAGATTCTTGTAGAGCAGGTTTGACAAACCTTATCAGATGATAAATAACATATGCCATAGATTATAACCTTGCTGTTAATAGGGTTGCCTCTGATTTTAGAAGCTAAAATTGGTCCTTAAGAGGATTGCCAGTTAATAAACTGTCATAACCACTGTTGTGGTTATGCTGTCTTATGCAACTGTATAACTCTGTGTTTGGAAATTGAACAAAGGTGAGGAATTCTTCCTTTTGGGTTTTCTTGGTAATACATTATTTTAGATTCTTTACAAAGTCATTTTTCCCTGGGCACCCCCTTTCTAATTCTAAAGGGGTCTTTGACCTGTTCATGTTTCTAAAAGAAACATTCACTTATAGTTCCATATTTCTTGACCTTTGTTAGGGATTCACAAAATTCAGTTCACTTTTATTCACAGAGAAAGTTGGCTTTGATGTCTCTTAAAGATGATTCTGCTAGTTGCTGATCAGCCAGTCAGTTCATCTAGCTTCAGTCTTTACAGGACCTCTAAGCTAACTTTCCTACACTGTGACTAAAAGGCAGATCATTGGAATGGATTCTGCAGCATAATCAAATGTTCCTTTGCTTAATAAGGTAATATCAGGACCATATACTCTATAGAATCACTTTTGTTAAAAGCCATATTTATGCAATTTTCACTTTCTTAGACTACCATTCTTTACATTTGTACTCCACATATGAAAACTACATTTGTGAATGGCTGAGCCTATGATGATATTTTTTGGTTGTATGCTGCTTTCTGCTAGAGTGTGTATGTATGTGTGTGTGTGTTTCTCCTCTATGAATAATTTTATATTTCAAGCTACTTCTTGGAAGTTTACTCTTTGATGCTAAAAGGGAATAACCAGATGATTTCTACAGATAATCTCTTCCTGCAGGATGGTGGATTGTTGAATTAGAGGAATGCTGTTTGGGATATCAACATTTATGGTTGGAGACAAAATATATTAATGCCAAGTAGGTTTTTGTCAGTTACTGGAGAATTCTGTATAAATGCATCATCTCTTCCAATGCTGTACAATTTGCCTTGTGGAATGGCAGGTAGTACGGAAAACAATAAGTGTGGATTAAGACTTTAAAGGGAATAGTATTATATGATTAAGAAAATTAGAATTCGTAGAAATATTGGGAGAAATGAAGTAAAAAGGACTGTCTAGAATGTAGCATCCATCTAGAGAGTTTCTGAAGCCCTACTTTCACAGGGGGAAGTGATTTTCCTGTCCAAAGGCCAGACTAAGCTATCCCCAAGACTCACGGGGAGATTAGCACTTCTTTTTTCCTGGAGGAATAACTGAAAGCAAATAAAAATTCTCAACAGTCTCCTTTTGAAGTGTATTTTTTAAGCCGGGCAGAAGACATTTAGACTCTGCCTTTATGACCCAGTAGGGAAGTTGTTTGTTGGCAGAGGGTAGGAGGTAGGGGCCTGGGTAAGATTTCACTTCTAAGTTGTCTCACACTGCGTATCTTAAGCGAGCTACGGGAACCGTCATAGTCTAAAATGTCTTCACTGAACATTAACAGTTTAGACTTTTTAAAAAATCTTGAATAAGGTCAAGGTAACAGCTGAAGGAAGCACCATTCCGTGAAGTCTGCTTACATATTTACAAATCTGTTCATCAGTTTAAATACTTTTCACTGTGTGTGGATATAAGGGGAATAGGGCAATTCTGTAGAATTATCCATGTCTAGTTTGTAAAGTATGTTGTGTGTACTGCAGATGTGTGTTCTCTGGGCTTTATGTATCTGTACAGTAGCTTTCATTAAAAAAAAAAAAAACTTGTGGATGAAATTGTTTTGGTGGTGTGAGGGGGAGAATGGCAGTTTGTATCGAATTATGATGCTGTAATATAGTACATGTAACAAAAGAGCTGGAAGTAACCCTCCCCTGGCCCATGGACAATTTTGGTTATCTTCTAGGTTCTAAAATGAAGATCTATGGATACTCCAGCAGACTGCATGTTGTATAATTTGAAAAATACTAAAAGTGGAAAATAAAATTGAATTAAACTTTGGCTGGTCTGTCTTTTCTTATCTGAGTCATCTTAAAGGCACTCTGATTGCAGTCCTCAATGCCAGTGTGAGGATGGGCCATTTTCTGGCCTCGAAGGAGTTCATTTTAGGGAGCAGTGGCTCAAATTCAAAGCCTGAGCAAAGTCAACCTTTACCTCTTTGTCTTTTGCTGTGCTTGAATGTCTGTTTTTAAATTTTTCCTTCATTGAGGATCCAAGAAAACCTGACCTTTGTTTCTTCAGCACTGAAAAGATGGCCACTGATGTCAGTAAGTATCTTAACTTTTTAAAAAGTATGATTGAGTAAGTGCGATAGACCAATGTATTAGCTGAATTTCTGAATTTCCTCTTGTCCAAGAAAGGATTTGTTCTAATAATATGTTTTACTTCATGGGCGTTCTTCAACTAATGCATTGGAGCTCTGCATATGTTGAAAGGTTATTGGGATCTTCTGACAATTGTTGGGGTGTTTGAATTCCTGTTTTAACCTACTGACTATTACAGTTTTGTTTATTTGGCTATGCTGGGTCTTAGTTGTAACATGTGGGATCTAGTTCTCTCATTGGGAATCAAACTCAGGTCTGGGAGCGTTGAGTATTAACTGCTGGACCATAAGGGAAGTCCCGAGTGGCATCTTTAGTTGCAACATACGAGGTATTTTAATTGCAGCATACGGGATCTTTAGTTGTGGTCTAAGTGATCTAGTTCCCTAACCAGGGATTGAACCTGGGATCCCTGCATTGGGAACATGGAGACTTAGCCACTGGGCCACCAGGGACATCCCTAACTTACTGATTATTACTATTAATGTACAGCTCTGAGATCTTCTGAGAGGATGCCAGAGTATGAAGCCACTGGGGAATAACAACTGGCCAGACACAGGATTGTTTCCATCTGTTCTCTCAGCGAGGAGGCTGCCCTACTTTGGGTCCTGACCTGTGGCCATGCATGGCTTTGTGTGTGTAAAAACCCTCCCTCGTTCTTTGTTTGGTTAGTGTTGCCTGAGAGCCAGACAGTAAACTGCTTTTATCAGTTGAAAGTGGAAAGGTGGATGTCAAATAAAGGGTTTATTGTAGATTTCAGGGCACTGCAAATGGCATGCTTTTATGATGTCTTATCCATCTCCTTGAATTTGTCATTCTCCAAAGAACTTGGAAGAGGCAGGTACTAGACTGTTAAAGGTAACTTAAGTAGTAAAACTTCAAACGTGGTGGATGAATATTTAGGCTGAAGCCCATTTATTTTAGATGGGAAAGCAGTCCCTCCGAAGGACCTGATTTATACAGCACATTTCAGTACCACTGGGAGGCGACCTCTAGGTTCCAGGACCAGTGCCTCTGCAATACAGTAGGTCTGCGTGAACCCCATCTGTTTCCTGGGCTCCCGTGAGCCATCCTCAAGGTTTCCTGTTGCATCGAGCTCTGAGCAGTGTTCAGGCTGTGCCTTGGAAATACAACAGAGCTGGAGTGTCTGTGGGAGAGTGTGGAACGGAAGCTATCTGCCGAGGCAACTACTGGTGACGTGTGTATTGGCAGCTTTAATTCCAGCATTTGGGACAGGTTACATCTTGTGATTTGTCTTATGTACATAATAAATTGAACAGGAGTGGGAGGCATCTCTTGGATGACACATCAGATGAAAAAATGCAGGCTCACTTGACAAAAGGCATCCTGAGCCATGGGATTTTCACTTTTCCTTTGGTGTTTGGTGGTTCTTTAGCCGATCCGCAGAGCAAACCAATTTTCGTGTGGTTAGTTGGGCTCAAAATAATAAAAGACTTGCAGGTAACCCCTGTGGGTCTTTCTACTTGACAATGCACCGTGGATGCAAAGGTTGGACTCTTCCACCTGCTCTGCTTCCCCAGTGCTGAAGGAGGTTCTGTGTGAAGCCCCTTCTGTTTCTGTGTGTGCTTAGTCATGTCTGCCTCTTTGCAACCCCATGGATTGTAGCCCACCATGCTTTCCNCCTGTGGATCTTTCTACTTGACAATGCACCGTGGATGCAAAGGTTGGACTCTTCCACCTGCTCTGCTTCCCCAGTGCTGAAGGAGGTTCTGTGTGAAGCCCCTTCTGTTTCTGTGTGTGCTTAGTCATGTCTGCCTCTTTGCAACCCCATGGATTGTAGCCCACCATGCTTTCCTGTCCATGGGATTTCCCAGGCAAGAATACTGGAGTGGGGTGCCATTTCCTACTCCAGGGGATCTTCCCAACCCAGGGATTGAATCCACATCTCTTGCATCTCCTGCATTGTCAAGTGGATTCTTTTATCAATTGAGAAGAACCGCTCTTTCTGGGACCCTCTAAACCTTCACCCCTACCCATGACCAGACTGCAAATCATTCTTGTAGGACAGCTTTTCAAAAAATTGACCTAAAATGATACTTTACTCCTTCAGAACGTATACCTGAGATGAAAGAGATTGGCAAACTTGCCAATAACATGTGCCAGTCCCAGAACCTCACAATGCTTGGAAAGCTGCAGTTGGTAGTGGATTAAGGTGAGAGACTCTCCTGGTGGTGTGCCACATACTGTTTGAAGTGCTTTACATGTATTAATCCATCTAATCCTCCTAATAACCCCATGAGGTGTAGGCACCATTGTCTCCAGTGGGGAGGGCCTGGGCACAGAGAGGTTAATTAACTTGCCCAAGGTCTCACAGCTAGGAGGAGAAACAAGGATTGCAACCCAGGTGGACTGACCCTAAGGAGTGCACTCTCCACGGCTAGGAATACTGCATCTCAGAACAGTGCTGTGTGTGTGTGTGTGTGTGTGTGTGTGTGTGTGTGTGTATAGTGAAAATCAGCAACCAGCCTCAGAAATCGTTTTGTCAAGAACTTATACAAAGTTTTCTTACTTGGCAACTTTCTGTGCTTTCTCCTTTCATGGGAATCTGAGATCTTACTGTTATTTGAATTACTTTAAGCAATCTAAAACATCTAGGAAAGGATTGTTGTTGTCTGGTCACTAAGTTGTGTCCGACTCTTTTCTAACCCATGAACTGTAGCCCGTCAGGCTCTTCTGTCCGTGGGATTTCCCAGGCAGGAATCCTGGAGTGGGGTGCCGTTTCCTTCTCCAGGGAATCTTCCTGACTCGGGGATTTAACCCACATCTCCTACGTTGGCAGGTGGCTTCTTTGTCACTGAGCCACTAAACAGTGGAAATAATAGAGATGCCTCACTTGGAAGTGCAACAGTCACTTGGGTCATGGTTTTTAAACTGTAGGTAGTAAGAATTTCACTTACCCACGTTGACTTCTTTTTCTCTTTAGGACGCTATCTCTGGTTGCATTTAAAAATATATGACCTATATCCCTTGGCTTCTCAAGCTAAAAGAAGAGCGGGGTTCTCTTGTCCCAGCTAAGCCAGCTCTAGCAGAAGGCCTCATGGGGCCCTGGGTGGGTTTACTCATCCATAGATCTGTGTGAGGCCTCGAAGAAGGCTCTCAGGGACCCATGCTCATAATAATAGCTGCCCCATACCTCACCTCCAGCCCTGTCATGATGATTAATAGGATCTCATTTTAGTGTGTTAAGTTTTAGAAAAAGTAAACATGCCAATCATACCACACGTGCAAAAGCACATCCAACTACAGAAAGGGGCAGGAACAGCGGTAGTGGAGTCCCCCTGAAACCCCTGTTTTATCACAGACTCCCTGTGCTTCGGTCTGAGGATGCCTCTCCTGGGCTCTTTCAGGGTTGGGAAGGGCCAGCCCAAGGCAGATATGTCTAGGTCATGCAATGCTAATTCCTTTAGCCAGTGCCAACCTGGCAACCTGCTAGCCAGACCCCAACCCGCAGCCCTGATGTCCTTGCTACCCTGCAACACCCTCTTTTGAGCAAAATACCCCTGAAGCTTGGGCCGTCTGGCAGTGATGCTACTCAGTCGTGAAGGAAGGACGGACTTGGGACGTGACCTGGCTCTACTTCCCAGGGAGCAACTCTGGGATGTGGTCAGCCTGTTTAACTGTGCAGCATCTCAACGACCTCATCTCCATACCTGAATCAGGGAGTTTTGTAGCCCCCTGATGCTCACTGTGAGCATCAGTGAGAAACTGTATGTAAGCATCTCATACAAATGCCACTCAAATATATGGGATTGTGACACTGAAATAAAATTCAAAAGGGGTAAATCTTTTTGGCCTTATTCAATGATTCATGAATCAGGCAGCATCCAATCTAGCAGGTAGAAGCTCTAAGGAGATGTACAAAGTGAAAGATTTTATAGGCAGAAGGTAACAGGAGCAGAGAGGCAAAAAGCAGGTTGGTTATTGCAAGGTCACTTTGCTTTAGGGGATGGCAGGGGCATGTAAGGCAGATGACGTAATGAATGCTGGTCAGGTGATTCCCCATTGCCTGGTTTAAGATTGCATTTCTGGGAGAGCCAAAACTGAAATTAAATCCCATTTTTGGTTTGGTGATGTGGGACTTTAGAATAAGTGACAACATCAGGGGCCGTGTTTTTAACAGTTATTATCAAATACTTCTCAAGTGAAGGTATTTTTTCCTTGGACACCAGCTAAGCCTTCACCTAGCATCACAGATACTTTGAGCAGGAGAGAAGACTGTGAGATCCTGGGAATCATTGGATTCTACCAGTGAAATGGAATCTCACTGGAGCTGTCTGTTTAGGGATCCTTGCTTTTCCTACTGCTCCACCCTCATTTTCTTTTGGGGGAAGTCTGCTCTTAGGCTATTTCATGGGGAGAGAACGTCCTGAGAACTGCAGCGAGTGGGGTTTGAGGCTAGTTTCTATCTCTGTGCCTGGTGGCTGTTCCGAGGACTCCTGTAAGTACTCCCCACTCCATGTCCTGACACTGGATCGTGAGTCAAGTCTACCAAGACTCCTGGCGACGTTAGCTAGTGCTAAGAGCCTACAACCCAGAAGCGCCTTTGTAGGAGCAACATACAGGAGCAGCTGCCACCTCCGTGTGACGTGCTCAGAGCCTGCTGCAAAAGTGGGAGCATTCATTAAGTTTTCTGCAAAGATTTGAGCACCTACTTTGTACTCAGCATTGTTTTCAGAGCTGGAGAGAGGTGGTATATGACACAAAGGCTTCATTTTCTTAGAGGTACATTGTAAACCAGTGAACAGCACTTTCTAAAATGATTCAGTACATTTGAATGCTATAAACAGAACAGCTCAACATTCAGAAAACGAAGATCATGGCATCCGGTCCCATCACTTCATGGGAAATAGATGGGGAAACAGTGGAAACAGTGTCAGACTTTATATTTTTGGGCTCCAAAATCACTGCAGATGGTGACTGCAGCCATGAAATTAGAAGACGCTTATTTCTTGGAAAAAAAGTTATGACCAACCTAGATAGTATATTCAAAAGCAGAGACATTACTTTGCTGACTAAGGTCCATCTAGTCAAGGCTATGGTTTTTGCTGTGGTCATGTATGGATGAGAGAGTTGGACTGTGAAGAAGGCTGAGCAC
>SJYV01014858.1:147830-310008 GCA_006410875.1 Neotragus pygmaeus
GCATGAGGTGGCCAAAGTACTGGAGTTTCAGCTTCAGTCCTTCCAATGAACACCCAGGACTGATCTCCTTTAGGATGGACTGGTTGGATCTCCTTGCAGTCCAAGGGACTCTCAAGAGTCTTCCCCAACACCACAGTTCAAAAGCTTCAACTCTTCGGCACTCAGCCTTCTTCACAGTCCAACTCTCACATCCATACATGACCACTGGAAAAACCATAGCCTTGACTAGATGGACCTTTGTTGGCAAAGTAATATCTCTGCTTTTGAATATGCTATCTAGGTTGGTCATAAGTTTCCTTCCAAAGAGTAAGCATCTTTTAATTTCATGGCTGCAATCACCATCTGCAGTGAGTTACACTGATTGCTTTTCAACTGTTGAAACAGCTTTGTGTTCCTAGGATAAATCCTACTTGATTGTGATGTATTTTTGGAAGAGACTCGTAGGACTGCTATTATTTCTTCCTTCAGTGTTTGGTATAATTCATTAGTGAAACCATCTTGGCCTAGAGTTTTCTCTGATGGAAGGTTTTTAAACTACAAATTTAACTTCTTTAGTAGATATAGGACAATTCTGGCTACCCAGTTTTTCTTGATAAGTTTCAATAGATTTTATTTTCCAAGGAATTGGTCTTCTTCACCTAAGTTGTCAAATTTATGGATATAGAATTGTTTGTGGTATTCTTCTATTATCCATTTAATGTCTTTGGGGTCTGTAGTGATGTTCCCTGTTTCATTTCTAATACTGATAATTTGTGTCTTCAATAATTTTCTTAGTCTCTCTAGAAGTTTACCAAGTTTATTGATCTTTCAAAGATCCAGACTTTTATTTCATTGATTTTATATCTCTTTCTGTTTTATTTTTTTTCCTCCAAGCTTATTTATTTTTAATTGAAGGAAATTTTGTTTTCAATTTTATTGATTTCTGTTCTAGTTTGTTTCCTTCCTTCACCTTGCTTTGGGTTTAATTTACACTCCTGTTTTCTTAAGGGGTAAGCTCTTATTACTGATCTGAGACTTTTCCTCTGTTTTAATATAAGCATTTAGTGCTGTAAATTTCCCTTTCACCACTGCTTTAGCTGCATTTCACAATTTTGATATGTATATTTTCATTTATTTAAATTAAAATATTTAAAAATTTTCTTTGAGACTTCCTCAGAGAGAGGTTGTGGGGTGGGAGGTGGGAGGAGGATTCAGGATTGGGAGTTCATGTATACCTGTGGTGGATTCATGTCAATGTATGGCAAAGCCAATAGAGTATTGTAAAGTAAAATAAAGTTAAAAAACAAAGATTTTTATGAAATAAAATAATGCCTTGGAATATTGTTTAAAAAAAATAATAAAGTATGTCATTTAATTTTTAAGTACTTGGGAATTTTCCCAAAGTCTTCCTATTACTGATTTCTGGTTTAATTCTATTATTATCTCATAATTTGCATGATTTTTATTCTAAGTTTGCTCACATTTATTTTATGGCCCAGAATATGGTTTATGGTGAATGTTCAGTTGAAAATGTTCTGCATTCTTATTGCTGGTTAGAATATTTGGGAAATATTAAGTTGTCTGATAAGTTTGTTCAGATCTCTTATGTTCTTATTGACTATCTACTTCTTTTATCGATATGAGAAGCATGTTAGAATCTCCAACTACAGTTGCGGATTTTAAAATTTCTTTCAGTTCTATCACTTTTTGATTCACATATCTCGACCATTTGTTCTTAAGTGCAACTTTAATAATATAATAGCCAGTTATTTTACCAGTGAAAGCAAGTTTATTCAGAAGTAGTTAGAGGAATTGCAATTCAGAATATGTAAACTACGGTGGGCCATATGCAAATGCAAAGAACATGGAAAGGGAACTTGCTTTTATAGGAAAAAGCAGAAACTTGGGAGGGGCTCTAATAACCAAAGAGTTTTTTTGTAGTAAGCCGAGAGTCCGTTGTATGGAGGCTTCTTATCGGCTGTATTGCTATAGTCCCTGACTAGGCTGCCCTCCAGAGCGAAGTTTTCTTGTCTCTGCTGTACAGTAGTCAACACCTTCCTGTTTGTAGTTAATTTACATGTGTGGTAGGGAGTGAGAGTTCCCCCTACAGGTCTGTCTCAACTCCAGTTTTAGCTGTGCATGCTAAGTCTCTTTAGTCGTGTCCGACTCTTTGTGGCCCCATGAACTGTAACCTGCCAGGCTTCTCTGTCCATGGGATTTCCCAGGCAAGAATACTGGAGTGGGTTGCCATGCCCTCCTCAGGGGATCTTCCCCACCCAGGGATCGAACCTGCATCTCTTATGTCTCCTGCATTGGCAGGTGGTTTCTTTATCTCTAGTGCCCCCTGGGAAGTCAGCTTTCTTTAATTCCATAGGGAAAACACTCTTAGGATTATGTCCTCTTGGAAAACTGATCCTGTTCTCATTATACAATATTTCTCTTTATTCATGTTATAACTCCTTGGTCTGGGATCTACTTTGGGTGTTGATAATATAGCTACTCCTACTTTCTTTTGCTTAGTGTTTGCATTCATATCTTTTCATGTTTTTTTTTAAAATTTATTTTTTGTTTGGAGGAAAACTGCTTTACAGTGTTGTGTTGGTTTCTGCCATACAACAACACAAATCAGCTGTAATTATACACGTACACTTCTTGGTCCCTCTCACCTCCTCACCTCCCTGCCCCGGTCCCACACCTCCAGGTCATCACAGAGCACTAGGCTGGCTCCCTGTGTTATAAAACAACTTCTTACCAGCTATCTATTTTACACATGATAGTGTGTGTATATATGTCTATACTACTTTTTTTCTATTCATTCCACTCTCTCCTTCCCCTACTATGTCCACAAATCCACTCTCTATTTCTGGGTCTCCATTCCTTTTCTGCAAGTAGATTAATCAATGCCATTTTCTAGATACAATATATTAATAGATGTGCTAATATATGATATTTGTTTTTCTCTTTCTGACTTACTTCACTCTGAATAACAGACTCTAGGTTCATTCACCTTACTATAACTGCCTCAAATTCATTCTTTTTTATGGCTGAGTAATGTTCCATTGTATATATGTGCAACATCTTCATCCATTCATCTATCAGTGGACAGCTAGGTTGCTTCCATGATGTTCTTTTAATTTTAACCTGCCTGTGTCTGTATATTTAGACCTCAGATAGTTGGATCTTCCTTTAAATGAATCTAACAGTATCTGTCTTTTAGTGTGTTAGACTATTCATATTTACTGTGCTGTTAATATGGCTTAGTTAAAAACTTACCACCTTGTTATTTTTCCACTTGTTCCATTTTCCCCTATAATTTGAGCATTTATGTTTCTCTTTTGTCTCTACTTCTTTTTTATGCTTCTTTAACATTTTTAGCGATTGGTTTGGATTGTTTATATTTGTATATCCTTAATTAGAGTCTACGTTCAAGTAATATTACACTCTTTCACATGTAATCTAAGGACCTTGCAGCAGTATATTCTGAATCCTTCTTTTCCATCCTTTGTGCTATTATTATTTTTCTTCTATGTGTGCTACAAGCAAAACATTGGTACTATTTTTGCTTTGGACTAGGGGTCAGCAAACCTTTTTTTGTAAAGGTCCAGAAAGTGAATATATTGCTGTGAGGTCATATCTGGTCCCTATTCTATGTTCTTCTTTTCTTCTTAAACAACGCTTTGAAAACATAAAAACCATTCTTTGCTCTTCAGTTCAGTTCAGTCGCTCTGTCGTGTCCGACTCTTTGCGACCCCATGAATCGCAGCACGCCAGGCCTCCCTGTCCATCACTGACTCCCGGAGTTCACTCAGACTCACGTCCATCAAGTCAGTGATGCCATCCAGCCATCTCATCCTCAGTCATCCCCTTCTCCTCCTGCCCCCAATCCCTCCCAGCATCAGAGTCTTTTCCAGTGAGTCAACTCTTCACATGAAGTGGCCAAAGTACTGGAGTTTCAGCTTTAGCATCATTCCTTCCATNAACATAAAAACCATTCTTTGCTCTTCAGTTCAGTTCAGTCGCTCTGTCGTGTCCGACTCTTTGCGACCCCATGAATCGCAGCACGCCAGGCCTCCCTGTCCATCACTGACTCCCGGAGTTCACTCAGACTCACGTCCATCAAGTCAGTGATGCCATCCAGCCATCTCATCCTCAGTCATCCCCTTCTCCTCCTGCCCCCAATCCCTCCCAGGATCAGAGTCTTTTCCAGTGAGTCAACTCTTCACATGAAGTGGCCAAAGTACTGGAGTTTCAGCTTTAGCATCATTCCTTCCATTCCTTTTCCTGGGGCTCTTCCCAACCCAGGGATCAAATCTACATCTCCTGTGTCTCTGGCATTGGCAGGTGGATTTGTTATCTCTGAGTCACCAGGGAATCCCTAAAATAGACTTTGGGCTGGATTTGGTTTGCAGGTTGTAGTTTTCTGACTCTTGCTTAAAATATTCAGTTACCTTTTATAGCAATTAAAAACGAAGAGTTGTATTTGACTTTTGTTTATTCTATTTCTAACACTTTAAATAGATCCAAGTTTCTGCCTGACATCATACTCCTTCTGCGTATAAAACCTCAGTGTTTATTGTAGTGTATGTCTCTTGGCAATGAATTCTTTCAATTTCTGTTGGCCTATTGCAGTTATTTCTTGTTCATTTCGGAAAGATATTTCCCCTAGGTAAAGAATTCTGGGTTGACACTTTTTATACCTTTCAGCACCTCGAAGCTGTTGCTTCATTTTCTTGCCTGCACACCTTCTGACAAAGTGTCTTCTGTAATTCTTATCTTTGTTCCTTTGTATATAATGTTTCGTTCTCCCCCACTGCATTTGAGATTTTGTTTTGTTTTCAGTTGTCCGCTGCTCTAATACAGTATGCCTCTCTGTGTGTATACGTATGCACGTGCTTGGTATTTATCTTCCATGGTGTTTTTGAGCTGCTTGTGTCTGTGGTTTTGTATCTGTCATTAATTTTAGAAAATCTCAGCAATTATTTCTTCAAATATTTCTTCTTCTTTCTCCTTCTGAAATTTTGACTACACCTACATTAGGACTTTTGGTATTAGTCCACAGCTATTGGACACTTTGTCTTGTTTCTACTGTTGAGCATTCTTTATTTCTGTTACTGTGTTTGGCATTTTAAGCATTTCCATTTGATATGTCTTGCAGTGTCTGTGTTAAAATTATGCATTTGATCTTTCATGCTGTCTGCCCTCTTTTCCACTAGCATCTTTGGCCATTGATTATGGTTATTTTGACTTTGGTGTGTCTGTTACCTTCCCCATCTGTGTTGCATCTGAGTCTGGTTCTGTTAGTGGCTGTGTCTCTTGGCAGTGCTGGTTTTTCTTTTTGTATGCTCTGTAATGTTTTGTCAAGACATGAACATCTTGTGTAGGACATGAGAGACTGAGATGGTTTTCATGCTTGGAAATGGGAATGCCTCTCTGTTTCCACTAGGCCTTTAGTGCAGGGAGTTGATCAGTCTGCTTGGGAGTTGACTGGATTTGTAATCTGTTATGGGTGTACTTCTTTCTCCCCAGTGCCCCACAGACCTCAGCTTCCTCGAGAGGTGCTTGGAGTTGCGAGCTGGGGCTGGTTTGCTGCAGGGCTTGTCTTGCTGTCTCAGGGGCAGCCTTAGGTCTTCCTTGTGCCTCAGAGCGGCCCCTGTCTGTGCTCTTTCAGCTCCCTCAGTAGCTTCCATTGGTATTTGTTACTTGTCTCCAGGTGCATCTGCCCCGGGTAAGCAAGCTCTTGTCTTGTCTCTTTCTTCAGGTGCCTGATTCTCAGACTCTGGGCTAGTTTGTTCCCCTGTGACCTCAGCTGTCCAACAGACTCAAGAGAGTCATGAACTTGTGCATGTTATCTGTCATTTGTAAGCATGGGAGTGATGCTCTTTTCAGATTTCTGTACTTGGAGCAGAATCCAAGCCCTTGACTTGATGTTTTCCATCCACTTCTTTTTATGACCTTTCTGTACAATCCTCGTGCTGTTTTCTTTCCCTCTGTGCTTTATAAGATGTCATTTTTACCTTTTACACATATGAATCAGTGGTTTGCAACCCATACCCGGGGAATGTGAAACAAAATACAGACCTTGGGCCCCAGTGTTTTAGTTGAGATATGTTGGGATCCAAGCATGGGTGTCTTTTACAAGCTCCCCAGGTGATTCTGATGTACAGCTAGGTTGAGAGCCCTCGGTCCAAGTATCACTTACAATGTTTCCTTTCCCAGAGATACTGTTCCAATATAAATGACCAAATGAAATTTCACTTCTGTGACTTCATGGAGTTGTTTCCCTTCTAATTGTTCCTTCAGTGGTAATTAAGGGCCTGTGGTCTAGACTTGACAGTCTCACACATAGGGCGGATACCTAGAATTCTTCACATTTACTTTCCACCAATGTGAATATCCTCCCTGACAACCTATGGCTTTGGCGCTGCTTGGAGTCTTTTAGAGGCTGGAAGCTGCCTGCCATTCACAATAATAAACCCCCTTGTGAGGCAGTTTCACTTGTTTGAAGTGCTTTCCTCCTTCTGAAATGTGTCTTTCTCATAATATTTGCCTAATTCAAACTTTGCAAACTGTTAAGAAATCCATTTGTGTGACCCAGTGCACGTGCATGTGTGCACACACAGGCATTTTATGAACAGCACTTACTGCAAGTGTTCTACATCTAAACTGACCTCATGACCCCACTATGGGTTGTTTCTTGTAGTATGAGAAATGCTTACTGAGCCCATCTTCCATTAGACAAGCTTTCAGAACCTTCATGACCACTCTTCTGGCGCCCCAAGAGTTTCCGTGTGCCTGGTGGTGTTCTGGTTCTTTCAGCTGTGTTCAGCTTCCTCACTGCCCTGGCCAGTGTCCTGCCCTAGATGGACTTCAGTGTGTGGTGTCCTCGGCAAATGAATGGCCTCGTTCAGAGGCCAGGGCCCTGCAAGTGGCAGATCAGTTCAGAGTAGAGAAGGTCCCTTGTTTTCCCGTAGATAGCACTTCACTCCCCTGGCCCCAATTCAGTGGGATGTGAACTGAAGCCTTCTCTTGAGGAGCATTGCTGATGGCTCTTCTTTGGAGCTTATCCAAAGCTCTTACTTTTTCCGTGTTAATTACATATTATCCTACATATGGGTCTTTAATTTCCAAGAGACTGTGAACTCCTTAGGTATCAAGAATATTTCCTTCTTTTTGAACAGCACACAACATTTTGTTTGTTGAATTACTCTTAGAAAACTTTCTAAGTCAAGAAGTTTTGGCCTTTAGCACTATTGCTTTGCTCACAATTACGCAACCAATCTTATCTCTACCTACCAAGGGGGCAGTGGACAAAGTGGGAATTAGATGAACCGTCACCTTGGTACTCGTGCACGAGACACTGTAGCAGGTCCTGGGTGAGATGCCACAGCCTACAGCCTGACACGGGGCAGATGCCACGCAGGATGTGTGTCAGTGAGTTGTGCAGGATTATGTTCTCTTGCAGGTCACAGGTGAAAGGGTCACACTACTGGTCACGCAAGTCTTGATTTTGACCTTGAAGGTAAGCATCAGGCATATGGAATGGACAGTATTTGGGGGTGGGGAGGATTTGGAGGAAGAAGAACACTATGTTAATAGTCTCCCAAGTTCTGTAACACCTTAGCTCTCTCGTGGGGTGACTTGGATCTGTAGGATCTGGGAGAAACTGTAGGTAAGATACAGAGGGAACTCTAATTTACATGGTTTCTGTATGAAGGATAGACATCAACAGAAGGTAACAGGCTCAGCTTCCCTCACCCTCGTCCACAGTGTGACTCCTCAGGGACACTGACGCTGACAGATGTCGTGTGGGGGGCTTCTTGTTGTGGTCATCCTGCCAGGGGCCACCTCAGGCCTGCTAGTTCAGCTCTGCCTCTCTGTGGCTTCCATGAACTTTTGGAGCAAGCATCCATGGCCACTGACATAATTTTTTCTACTTTGTCTTCTCAGAAGGCTCTTACTATATTATTAAGATGTTCTTAAAGTACATCACATGTACCACTCTGATCCATTGCATCCGTGAGACAGTCTTCTGAGTATTCCTGTGCAAGTAACACCATCAGCATACTGCCTAAAAGCTGGATATTCATCACTGATGCCTTATTGAAAACATCTCATTCATCTTGAGACTATTTTGCTATGGTAGATACACAGGGATGGGAGTACATTATAAAAAAAACAGGCGCTATGTGTGTGGTACTTGTGCCTTAGTGAGCAGTGAGAATTTCAGTTCTTAAGCAACTATAGGAGTCATTAGAACAAAATGTACATCATACATTTCTCCTAGAATTCAGTGCCAAGATGGTAGTTTATATCCTTGGAAGAACTGATAAATCAAGCAGTGGAGACTTATATAAGTCTTCATTTCTCTCTGTGCCTCAGCAGTCAGGAGGCCTAGAGCTAAATGTGAAAATACCCAACTATCATGATAATTTTATTTCAAGTTCTAAGGACAAAAATTTCCTTTATTAAATCATACGATTTCATCTTTTTAAAAACAGTAACTTTTTTTTTTATTACCTCAGTCATACATGTTCATTATAGAAAATGTGGAAAATATCAGATTTACCTCCCTCATCAGATATTTTCCTGCCACATAGTAGCTGACACTGTTTTAATCTTTTTCATTTTTTCTAACCCTGTGTGTGTCTGTATTTTTTTCTTAAAAAATGAAATGATACCTCTTGGCGGTGGTTTCATTGCTAAGTCGTGTCCAACTCTTGCCATCCCATGGACTGGCTCCTCAAGGCTCCTCTGTCTATAGGATTTTCATATTGGAGTGGTTGCCATTCCCTTCTCCAGGGAATCTTCCTGACCCAGGGATTGAACCCGCATCTCCTGCACTGCAGGCAGATTCTTTACTGACTGAAATACCAGTGAAGCCCAAGCATATGTATGTATTTTTTCCTTAAGAAATGAAATGATCCCTTTTACACTGTATTAAAGCTTTAAAAAATGTAACCTTTGCAAACAGCTTCCATGTCATTAAATACTCCTGCACAGCATTACTTTTAACAGCTGGTATAATACTCCACCACAAGGCCACATTTTGTACTTTTAGCTTGAATTTAGCCTTCTGCTCTCATAAACACTCTGTCATGTATGTTCTTGTAGGTAAACCTCTGAGCATATCTGCAATTATTTCCATAGGATATTTTCAAGAAATGACACCATTGCTTAAAAGGCTGTAATATTCTTAAGGCTTTAGATATATATTTCCATGTTGTCCAGAAAGCATGAGCTAATCACCTAAAATTTGAGAGTGCATCTTCCCTAAGCCTCTTGCACTTCCAAGGTGATGATTTTTCAGAATTTCTGTCAGGAGACAGGATTCTGGCTATGGCCACATGAGAAAGTTGTACATCTTCTTTTCCAGAAAGCAACTCTACATCTGGACAAAATTAGCAGAAACAGCCATTCTCGTCACTCTGGTACCCGTCCATCACACCACATCCATCTGCGAAGCTGCCCTGCCCTGTGGTGCAGAGGTGCCGTCTCAGTAGCGGAGGGCCCACCCTTTGCTGCCCAGATCAGAGGGACTTGCTTCATCTGTGGTGGGCGCTGCCTGCTCCCAGTGAGGGTTTCTCCAGATCCCTTCTCCCTTGCTTTGAATCTTAATAATGATAACAGCAGTATTCTTTTAACACATTTTTTTTTAATTACTGGAAAAGCGGAAAATAAGCACAAAGAAATTTAAAAGCATCTATAAGGCCTCTTGGTGTGTACTCTTCTGTATCAGCTCGTTTCAGTGGAACTGTCTGTGGTGAAGGCAGTGTTCTCGTGCTGTCCAGCACAGTAGCCACTGTTGCCGTGTGCTTACTGAGCACCTGATGTGGCCAGTATAACTGAGGATCTGGAGTCTTAATTTTTGTTCATCTTAATGAATTTAAATATGCACATGGGCTAGTGGCTATAGTTTGGGCTGCCTAGTTCTATTATTTCTATAATATGGAGGCATGAATACATACATATATGGTTTAAAAGCTGTAATCAAGATTGCAGGGAAAAATATCAACAACCTCAGATATGCAGATGATACCACTCTAATGGCAGAAAGTGGAGAGAAACTAAAGAACCTGTTGATGAGGGTGAAGGAGGAGAGTGGAAAAAGCTGGCTGAAAACTCAAATATTAAAAAACTAAGAGCATGGCATCCAGCCCCATCACTTCATGTCTAATAGAAGGGGGAAAGGTGGAAGCAGTGACAGATTTCCTCTTCTTGCTCTCTAAAATCACTGTAGATGGTGATTGCAGCCATGAAATTAGAAGACGACTGCTTCTTGTCAGGAAGGCTGTGACAAGCCTAGAGTGTGTTACAAAGCAAAGGCATCACTTTGCTGACAAAGGTCCGTGTAGTCAAGGCTATGGTCTTTCCAGTAGTCAGTACGGATATGAGAATTGGACTATAAAGAAGGCAGAGTGCCAAAGAGTTGATGCCTTTGAATTATGGTGCTAGAAAAGACTTTTGAGAGTCCTTTGGACTGCAAGGAGATAAAACTAGTCAATTTTAAGGGAGATCAACCCTGAAAATTCACTGGAAGGACTGATGCTGAAACTCTAGTACTTTGGCCACCTGATGCAAAGAGCTGACTCATTGAAAAAGACCCTGATGCTGAGACAGACTGAAGGCAGAGGAGGGTGATAGAGGATGAGATGTTTGGATGGCATCGCTGACTCAATGGACATGAGTTTGAGCAAACTCAAGGAAATAGTGAAGGACAGGATATCTGCAGTCCATGGATTTGTGAAGAGTTGGACATGACTTAGTGACTGAACAATAACAGCAGCAGCTACGTAGTTTAAAAAAACAAAAATACGATCAGACTTCATATTGTATTTTGCATCCCTCTTTTCCCAGTTAACAGTATATCAATAAATATCATTTTCACAGGTGACTCCTTAAACTGAATGAATGTGCCATAGTTGGCTTAACAAAATCTCTGTTTTGCCTTCAGGGTATTTACAATAATTTGACACTGTAAACATTACAGATAATCTTTAGAGCTAAAGTTGTGACTTCATAATTATTTATGGAGGATAAATTCTTAGAATTTATCAGGTAAATTTTGATACCCTTTTCCAGACCCCTCTTCTAAGAAATTCTGCCAGTGAACATTCTCACCAGCAAGAAAATATGTGCAAATATCTCACTGTTATTACTGTTAATTGTAAATTGAGATAAATACATGTGCCATAAAATCCACCCTTTTAAAATATATACACTTCAGTGGTTTTTAATACATTCACAGAGGTGTAGCCATCATCACTGTCTAATTGTGGTATGTTTCTGTGACTCCACAAAGACATCTCATACCTATTAACAATCACTCCCCATTTCCTCCATTCCTCAGCCCCTGGAAATCTCTGATCTACTCTCTAGCATATGGGTTTGCATATTCTGGACATTTCATATAAATGGAATCATCCAACTCAACATTCAGAAAACTAAAATCATGGCATCTGGTCCCATTCAGTTCAGTTCAGTCTCTCAGTAGTGTCCAACTCTTCGTAATCCCATGAATTGCAGCATGCGAGGCCTCCCTGTCCATCACCAACTCTTAGAGTTCACTCAGACTTACGTCCGTCGAGTCAGTGATGCCATCCAGCCATCTCGTCCTCTGTCATCCCCTTCTCCTCCTGCCCCCAATCCCTCCNGGGGGAGGCATTGAAGGTTGGATGGCGTCATTGACTCAATGGACATGAATTTGAGCAAACTCCAGGAGATGAAGGACAGGGAAATCTGGCGTGCTGCAGTCCAAGAGGTCACACCACTGAGCGACAGAACAACAAATACGCAGCCTTTTGTGTGTAACTTTCTTAGCATAATGTTTTCAAGATTGAAGGTTCATAAACCAGTACTTCATTCTTTTTATGACTGGAAAATATTGGATAGACTGTATTTTGTGTATCCATTCATCTTAATGGAGATTTGGGTTGTTTTCTTTTCTTTCTTTTTTTACTGTTGTAAATAATGCTTCTACGAACATCCATGTACAGATTTTTGTGTCGATGTGTTTTCGTTTCTGTTGGATATGTGCCTAGGAGTGGAACTGCTGGATTATGTGGTTAAATCTATATTTGACTGTTTGAGGAACTGCCAGGCTGTATTCAAAGCAGCTGTCATTTTGCATTCCCACCAGCAGTGTGTATGGTTCCCACTTCTTTACATCCTCCTCCACACTTTTTATTGTCCATGTTTTTTGCTTATAGCCATCTTAGTGCGTGTGAAGTAGTATCTCTTTCTGGTTTCAATTTGCATTTTTTCTGCTAATGATGTTAAATATCTTTTCTGTGCTTATCGGCCATTTATTCATCTTCTTTGAAGAAATGTCCATTAAAATAATTTTGCCAATTTTATTTGGGCTATTTGTGTTTTAAAGTTGAGAGAGGTCTTCATATATTCTGGATACCATACCCTCATCAGATGTATAATGTACAAATGTTTTCTCTCCTTCTGCAGGTTATCTTTTCATTTTTTGTTAATATACTTTGAACCACAAAAGTTTTAATTTTTGTAACACCCTGTTTATGTTTTGTTTTCCGTTGTGCTTTTATCGTCATGTCTAAGCAACCACTGCCTAATCCGAAGTCACAAAAATTTACTTCTATTTGGTTTATAATTTTAGCTCTTCCATTTAGATATTTGATCTGTTGTTGTTCACTCACTAAGTCGTGTCTGACTCTTTGTGACCCCATGGACTGTTACCCATCAGCGTCCTCTGTCCTCCACTATATCCCAGAGTTTACTCAAATTCATGTCCATTAAGTTGGTGATGCTATCTAACCATCCCATCTTCTGTTGCCCCCTTCTCCTTTTGCCTTCAATTTTCTCAGCATCAACGTCTTTTCTAATGAGTTGGATCCTTGCTGCTGCTGCTGCTGCTAAGTCGCTTCAGTCGTGTCTGACTTTGTGCGACCCCATAGACGGGGGCCCACTGTCTCTGGGATTCTCCAGGCAAGAACATTAGAGTGGGTTGCCATTTCCTTCTCCAATGCATGAAAGTGAAAAGTGAAAGTGAAGTTGCTCAGTCGTGCCCAGCTCTTAGTGAGCCCATGGACTGCAGCCTACCAGGCTACTCCATCCATGGGATTTTCCAGGCAACAGTACTGGAGTGGAGTGCCATTGCCTTCTCCTTGGATCCTTGCATCACGTGGCAAAGATTTTAGAACTTCTGCATCAGTGCTTCCAATGAATATTCAGGGTTGATTTCCTTTAGGATTGATTTAGTTTGATCTTGCAGTCCAAGGGACTCTCAAGAGTCTTCTCCAACACCACAGTTCAAAAGCATCAATTCTTTGGTGCTTACCCTCCATTATGATCCAGCTTTCACACCTGTACCTGACTACTGGAAAAACCATACCTTGACTAGACAGACCTTTGCCGGCAAATTGATGTCTCTGCTTTTTAATGCACCGTCTAGGTTTGTCATAGCTTTTCTTCTACAGAGCAAGTGTCTTTAATTTTATGGCTGTAGTCACCATCTGCCATGATTTGGGAGCCCAAGAAAATAAAATTTGTCACTGCCTCCACTGTTTCCCCTTCTATTTGCCATGAAGTGATGGGACCAGATGCCATGATCTGGTTGAGTTATAAGCCAGCTTTTTCACTCTCCTCTTTCACCTTCATCAAGGGGCTCTTTATTTCCTCTTCACTTTCTACTATTATCGTGGTTATCTGCGTATCTGAGATTGATGATATTTCTCCTGACAGCCTTGATTCCAGCTTGTATTCATCCTACCTGGGATTTCATTTGATATACTCTGTATATAAGTTAAATAATCAGGTTGACAAAATACAGCCTTCTTGTACTCCTTTCCCAACTTTGAAAGAGTCTATTGTTCCATGTCTAGTTCTTACTGTTGCTTCTTGACCAGCATATACAGGTTTCTCAGGAGACAGGTAAGGTGGTCTGGTATTCCCATCTCTGTGAATTTTTCGCAGTTTGTTGTGATCCACAAAGTCAAAAGCTTTAGTGTAGTCAATGAAGCCGAGGTAGATGTTTTTCTGGAATTCCCTTGCTTTCTACATGATCCAGTGAATCTTGGCAATTGGATCTCTGGTTCTCCTGCCTCTTTGAAACCCAGCTTATACATTTGAAAGTTCTTGATTCACATATTGCTGAATCGTGACTTGAATAATTTTGAGCATTACCTTACTAGCATGTGAAATGAGCACAATTGTATAGTATCTTGAACATTCTTTGGCATTGCCCTCCTTTGAGATTGGAATGAGAACCTGACCTTTTCCAGTCCTGTGGCCACTGCTGGCATATTGAGTGCAGCACTTTAACAGCATTGTCTTTTAAGATTTGAATAGCTCAGCTGGAATAATTAAGCTGATATTCCATCCCTCCCATTAGCTTTGTTTGTAGTAATGTGTTCTAAGGTCGACTAGACTTCACATTCCAAGATGTCTGACTCTAGGTGAGTGACCACACCATCATGGTTATCAGATCATTAAGAACTTTCTTAGATAGTTTTTCTGTGTATTCTTGACACTTTTACTTAATCTTTTGCTTCTGTTAGGTTGTTGCCATTTCTGTCCATTGTCGTGCCCATCCTTGCATGAAATATCCCCTTGATATCTCCAATTTTCTTGAAAAAATCTCTAGTCTTTCTGATTCTATCATTTTCCTCTATTTCTTTGCATGTTCATTGAAGAAGGCCTTCTTATATCTCCTTGCTGTTCTCTGGAACTCTGCATTCAGTTGGGCATATTTTTCCCTTTCTCCCTTGCCTTTTGGGTCTCTTCTCTTCTCAGCTCTTTGTTTAGCCTCCTCAGACAACCACGTTGGCTTCTTGCATTTCTTTTTGTTTGGGATGGTTTTGGTCATTGCCTCCTATACGTGTTATGAACCTCTGTCCATAGTTCTTCAAGTACTTTGTCTATCAGATCTAATCCCTTGCTTGAATCTATTCATCACTTCCACTGTATAATGATAAGGGATTTGATTTAGGTCATACCTGAATGGCCTAGTGGTTTTCCCTACTTTCTTCAATTTAAGCTTGAATTTTTCAATAAGGAGCACATAACCTGAGCCACAGTCAGCTCCGAGTCTTGTTTTTACTGACTAGGTAGAGCTTCCTTGTCTTTGGCAGCAGATAAAATAATCAATCTGACTTTAATATCGACCATCTGGTGATGTCCATGTTTAGAGTCATCTCTTGTGTTGTACATAATTATGATCAATTAATATTTTATAGAGTTCTATTCAGATGGTGACTCCAGCCATGAAATTAAAAGACGCTTGCTCCTTGGAAGAAAAGCTATGGCCAACCTAGATAGAGTATTTAAAAGCAGAGACATTATTTTGCCAACAAAGATCCATCCAGTCAAAGCTATTGTTTTTCCAGTAGTCATGTATGGTTGTCAAGGTTAGACTCAGAAAACTGAGTATTGAAGAACTGATGCTTTTGAACTGTGGTGCTGGAGAAGACTCTTGAGCATCCCTTGGACTGCAAGGAGATCCAATCTGTCAATCTTAAAGGAAATCAGTCCTGAATATTCATTGGAAAGACTGATGCTGTTGCTGAAATTCCAGTACTTTGGCCACCTGATGCAAAGAACTGACTCATTGGAAAAGACCCTGATGCTGGGAAAAGATGAAGGTGGGAGGAGAAGGGGACAACAGAGGATGAGATAGTTGGATGGCATCACTGACTCGATAGACATGAGTTTGAGTAAGCTCTGGGAATTGGTGATGGACAGGGAAGCCTGACGTGCTGCAGTCCATGCTGTTGCAGAGGCAGACACACCTGAGCAGCTGAACTGAACTGATGACAATCAGTGGAGGAAAGAATAATCTTGTCCACAAATGGTGCTGGGACAACTGGGTGCTTATATGCAAAAGAATAAATTTGGATCCCTAACTCACACTGTATACAAAAAGATCTGTTTTGAGGTAATTTTTGTATATGGTGTGAGTTAGGGATCCGAATTTGTCCTTTTTGCATGTAATTGTCCAGTGATCCCAGCACCATTTGGGTTCACGTGTATTGTTTCCCCCATTGACTTTCACAGGACTCTTATAAAAGATCATTTGATCATAAATATATGCAATTACTTCCATTTCTAAATTCTACTCTGTTGATCTCTATATCTATCCTTATATCACTGACACACAGTCTTGATTGTTCTTGTTTTGTAGGAGTTTGGAATTCTGAAAATATAAGTCTTTTAACTTTGTTCTTTTTTCCCCCCAAGATGCCTTTGGCTATTCTAGGTCTTACATTGCTATACAAATTTTAGGATTATTTTGTTAATTTCAGCATTAAATCCAGTGGGGATTTTGATATTGATTACATTGAATCTGGAGGTGAATTTGGAGATTAATGCATTTTAACAATATTGTCTTCTTTTCATGAACATAGGATGTTTTTCCAGTTATTTAGATCTTCTTTAATTTCTTTCAATGATGTTGTTAATTTTCAGTGTTCAGGTATTGCACTTCTTTTGTTAAATTTATTACTAAGAATTTTATTCTTTCTGCTGCAGTGTAAATGAAACTATCCCAGTTTTATTTTTGGATTTTCTATTGGTATTGCATAGAAACACAGTTGATTCTTATGGTTTGATTGTGTATCCTGAAACCTTGCTGAAGGTTTTCTTATTTATTGTCTCTAATGATTTTTAGTGAATTCATTAGAATTTTTATATACAAGATTATCTAAAAATGGAGATAGTTTTACTTATTTCTGGCAGAGATTCCTTTTATTTCTTTTTCTTGCCCAGCTACCTTGGCTAGAAGTGACAGTACAATGTNGTCTCTAATGATTTTTAGTGAATTCATTAGAATTTTTATATACAAGATTATCTAAAAATGGAGATAGTTTTACTTATTTCTGGCAGAGATTCCTTTTATTTCTTTTTCTTGCCCAGCTACCTTGGCTAGAAGTGACAGTACAATGTTGAATAGAAGTGATGAGAGACATCTTTGTTTTGTTCCTGTCTAATATTCCTGGTTAATGAGATGGCAATTATTATTTATACTTGTTTTCGATGACTGTTTTTATGTTCTAAGAATCTGAGTGATGGGGCAGGAGTTGCTGCTTGGTTCCTCCAAGGGAAGGAAAAATAGGAAACAATCAAAGCAATAAAATCACACAATAAACATTCCCTTTGTCTTGTGCATTGGAAGGTTTGGCATAGTAGTTACTAGAAAAGAAGCGTTTTAATTGAGTTATTTAATTATGTAACGTCTAGGTACCAAGGAGTTTGATTAAACTTTTTATTTATTATTATGTAAGCATTCATTATTTTAAAATAAAACTTAAATTTTCCAATGATATTTTCTACCCTATATTTCTGCAGTTTTGGTTTCCCACTGGGAACTTCAGGTACCATGTGGGATCACAGAGATGAATTAAACACAGGCTGTCCCCCTAGGGTGCTTGTGGAAAAGTGTTTTGAGGGAGACAGGAAACAGGAAGTTTAACATTCTGGCAAGTGGTTTCCATCAAAGGGTAACCTGTCAGAAGAGGTGAACTTCACCATTAGTATTTTTGGATCTTAGTTTTCTGATGGAACATTCACTTATTACCCTATAGAATCAAAGAATTTTGAAACTAGAGGCTTGTAAATCCTTTTAGTAATATCTGACCTCATATTTTTTTAATAGGAAGACCCTCTTACCTTATTCCACAATTCCTGTTTTCTCTTATCNAGATGTGTATAAGAGACAGGGTTAGGAGGGGGCAGGAGCCTGGACGGGATGAGCAGAATCAGGCTGGGAAGGGTCTTGAGTACCTGACTGTCCTGCCTGTCAGTTTCCCCCAGGGCATGGGAACCCAGAGCAGAATGTCAGGCAGACTAGGGGGTATGGGAGGAGGTTTGCAAGGTCATTGAGCATAAAGTTAATAAGCAAGGGCTCTGGGTGCACGTGACTGGGGTTTGAAACCTGCCGTTACTACCTTCCAACCCTGGGCAGGTTACTTAACTGTGTCTCTGTTGCTTCATCTTTCAAATAGGGATAATAGTCCTTTTTGTCTGATAGGATTCTTGTGAGGAAAAAATAAATACATCTGCCTTTTGGGGCTTCCCTGGTGGCTCAGTCAGTAAAGAATTCGCCTGCAGTGCAGGAGACGCACATTCAATCCCTGGTTTGGTAAGATCCCCTGGAGAAGGAAATGGCAACTCCAGTATTGTTGCCTGGGAAATCTCATGGACAGAGGCATGGGGTTGCAAGAGTTGGACAGGACTTAATGACTCAACCACCACTAAACCACAACAAATGGGCCCATAGTAAGCACTTCTTAAAATGTCATCATATTTTGGGCAAGGAGACATACCATGTTTGCCATGAGCAGTTTCTTAGACTGTGTATCAGTTAGCTGTTGACACAATAATGCTGGGTAACAAATATAACACAGCAGCTGACAACAGTGATTTAGTAGGACTTTTGCAGTGGTGGGTTGGCAGTGGAGCTTGGCGGCTCCACCTTGGACTTCACTCAGTGGCCAAGCCTCAAGCCGTCGTACTGGCTGGGCCTGCAGTTTGCTTCATGTCTGCTCCATGTGGGGTCCAGGCTGAGGGCAG
Organism: Neotragus pygmaeus; assembly: GCA_006410875.1. Lineage (NCBI taxonomy): Eukaryota > Metazoa > Chordata > Mammalia > Artiodactyla > Bovidae > Neotragus > Neotragus pygmaeus. The sequence goes on from SJYV01014858.1 coordinate 166,341, forward strand.
CTGTGGTCCCAGGGTAGCTCCTGTCAAGGCTGTGGCAGAGCTGGAAAGGCTAAGAGGAATTCTGCGACACTGCTTAAGGCCTGGGCTCGCTGCATCAACAGCAAGTCCAGGCCAGCAAGCCCAAGGTCAGAGGGCCAGGGATTCTGATCCTTGTTGGTGGGAGGAGCTGCGAGGTCTCTTGGGAAAGGCCATGCCCACAAGAGGTGGCGGCCAACAGGGAGGAGTCATGGGTGGTGCTGCATTCCTCCTAATGCAGCTTCTAGAGGGGAGTTTCCAGGCAGGGTGAAGCAACACTCACCGGACAAGGTGACCCCAGGGACCTGGCTTCAGTTAGTGTCCTTCGTGCGCTTGTACCAGCACCCACCTTCAGGCTTTGCCAACGCCTGCTTTCTCCTGCTTCTCAGAGTATCAGGGAAGCCTGCACATTTCAGGGAAAATGTACTGGCGTGGGTTTGAATCTTCAAAGCAGGGATGAGCACAGGCTGTAGTGGCCCTTACTGGAAGGATGGGAGGTCCCACTGCAGGAGCACTGGGCAGCCTCTTGCAGACTCACAGCCTTTTGCAGGCTGTGATGACCTCCACTAGAAGACTTACTGCTTAGACCTGAGAATAAAATGTCTTCGCTTACATGTGTTTTTAGATGTCTTTCTCCCAGTATAGTTGAGGAATTGCATCTTTTTCTGGTTTCCCTGGCATTTGCTTTCTACTCCCTGGGGACCTCCTCGGAGGCATGCCTGGCTCTCCAGGGTCCAGCCCTGGGCAAGTGCTGGGAGGGAGGCAGGGAGAGGCAGCCCAGGCAGGATGGGTAGCGGGTAACTCTGCCTCTTTCTCCAGCCTCTTTGGCGCTTGGGAGGAGGATGGGGACAGTGATGGGAGGAGCTGAATGCGATTGCTTTGCCAGTTTGTAAGATAATCCCTCCTCTTACCTGGCCTCCTTATGCTGCACACACAAGTGTCCATTCTTCTCCGACAGAAAAGAGAGAAGCAGAGAGGACAGTGTTATAGTTGGACTTTCCTATTTTATATATGAGACAATATTGTGAAGTGGAATATCACATTTCTTAATATGCTGTTCACTTATTAGATTAAAAATTTAAGCAAGGTCTCTAAAATTAAACTTAATAGTTAAGCATAATATTAAATTGAGCAATTTTTTCAGAGATGTGGAAGAAATGCATCCTAGGATTTTTTTTTTTTTTTTTTGGTAAGAAAAACAGCACCAGATATATTATAACAAGTGACATATTTAATAGCTTGGAGAACATTAGATGCTCAGTAATTGTACCTTTGATGGTGGTGCTCTCTGGTTCATTTTTGGTGGAGGGGATTGAGAGCAGAGAATGCTAGGCTGAGCACTGCCATCCAGGGCCTTGGTCCAGAAGAACCACTCAGCCATTTCTTTTCTGGTTGGAAAAGCAGCAGGAAATTGAAACAGAAAAGCTCAGATTCTAAAACCAAGCCATGTATGAACCTTTGAGGTTATATTTTTTTTTTTTTCATACAGTGGTTGCTTCTAAAAAACCCAGTTCAAAATAGTTACTGCAAGAATAGACATGCTGAAATCCTAATGGTGCAATTCTGTTTTGTTGAGTCAAAAAAATAGGGCTGGATAATGACGAGTCCTAGCTATGCAAATGGAAAGAAAGATCATCAAGCCTTGTGCTTCAGGGTGTGAACTGATAGCAAAAATCTGTCCGCATTACTGTGTAGGGGAGATGCATTCAGATGAAAGCAGTCAGTGATAATATGTTGTTTTTCTTTTTTTCTTCAAGCATCACTTATGACTGAGATGCTAAGATAGTTGATCCATTGGCAGCCCTTCCTGAGTGTCCACTGTGGGTACGGCTCACATAGAGGTCTCCATAGTGACTATACCTGAGTCCCTCCTTCCTTCATCGGCGAGTAGCTTCAGGTTTGGCTTTCCAGGAGCTGTGTCTTGATGGGAATGGCAAGGTGCAGACATTAGAACCTACAACACAAGAGCCGATTTACATAGTACACACTAGGTATGGTAGGTTTCTAGTAGATCTGGAGAAAAAAACCAATAGAGTAAAAATCCATGATTCTGAATGTTGACCAGTTAAACAATGAATTCTTGGACTTCTTTTATTTTTCTCAGGGCAAAGGGGTATTATTTCCAGGTGTTTCAGGGTTAGAATAACATTGCCACCCAAGAAGTAGCCCCTCCCCATAAAATAAGCAGAGAATCCAAACAGTTGGTGACTCAGCTGCCATATACTTATATACCCCACAATTACATACTAAAGCCTTGTACTGAATGGGAAGAACTGATTTTAGATGGAAATTATGGCTCAGTTGAGTGATGCCCCACTGAAGATGAAATGGTTTGATGATGTCTTGATTTGCTCACAATCTCTTACTGAGATTTCTTATAAAACTCTTATTTATATTTGGATTTTTACTTTGAGGTTCTTGTACTTTAAAAAGTAAATTGGAATAATTTCCTAACTATAACTCAAATATGCTAAAATTTTAAAATAAGGCAATGAGGAAGAATTACTTAATAGATTATTTAATAAATGGTTTGGATATAGTAAGATATCAATTGGACCTTCACCAAATGTAAGCTCTGGAGAGTTGAATATTGCAAATCAAATGATAGAAACACTAGCAGAGAATATAATATTTATTAATTTTGCATAGGAGTAACAATTTTCATGGCTTTAAAGAAAAAGAAACCTGTGAAGAAAAAATGAGCAGATTTGAACACATTAAAATTTAAAACTTCTGTACAAATGAAGAGACAACATACTGGGAACATTTGCATTACATTTTTGACACACTATATTCAAATGTATTAAAAAAATTGGGATTTTAATAGATGTAAAATGTAATTGGTCCCATTTATTGGATATTTTTCTATGCTCACATAGATTTACAGAAAAGCGGGTTATAATGAATGTTTTGTAACCAGCTTTTCTCTTACTAACTAGTCTTCACAGTTTCCAGGGGTTGCAAAATGTTGCACTGGTCAGGAAGTAACAACTCAGTTTTACTTAATTACGTTTTCAGGGCTGGATGTGAAGGTTACAGAAATCTAATTGAAGGTGATTTTTCTATTGTCTCTTCTACTTATGAAGCTCTTGTCTGCTATGGGAATGATGGTTATGGAAAAATACATCCCCTTATACTGTACAAAGAAGCACACCTGATAATGTTTTTATCAACAGTTTTTAGGGAGTGTTTGCCACTGAAAACTGTTTTAGCGAAAGAGGAAGTATCGTTTGAGGTCCAGTGCTTTTCACAACATATCATCAGTTGTCTTTAAAGGCCGTGGTAAAAGGAACATGTTAATTACCATTCCTGTGAGTGTTTCTAGGGTAGTGATGACTAGTGTTATATTAGGGCTCTCTGTCAAGCATGTCATTCCCTTATCTTGCTTTTATAGCAGAGGAAATAGAGGCACTAGAGAAGTGTCTTTGAGGTCACACAACAAGTTAGCAGCAGATAAACATTAGAACCAGCAGCTCTGGAATTCCCACTGTGTGTAATTAGTTCACTGCAGGCAGGAAATGGCAGCTTGGGGGATAAATGGCAAGTGTGGTGTTTGGGGACCTGGAGGCTGGTGGGAATTCTCTGTGCTCTTCTGAGTGGTTAATTAAGTTAGTTTCTTTCTGAGGTTCTCACTGTGTAGAACTGGGAGGCCTCTCTGGCAGGCACTTTACTCCTTAGGGTGAAAGGAAACATTAGTCACCCTTGATGGCAATGGCACCCCACTCCAGTACTCTTGCCTGGAAAATCCCATGGACGGAGGAGCCTGGTGGGCTGCAGTCCATGTGGTCTCGAAGGGTTGGACATGACGGAGCGACTTCACTTTCTCTTTTCACTTTCCTGCATTGGAGAAGGAAATGGCAACCCACTCCAGTGTTCTTGCCTGGAGAATCCCAGGGATGAGGGAGCCTGGTGGGCTGCCGGCTCTGGGGTCGCAGAGTTGGACTTGACTGAAGTGACTCAGCAGCAGCAGCAGTGTCCTGTTGAGCTAGCCAGGTGGAGCACATTGACTGTGGGGCTGGGAGGCTAAGTAGTTTCTTGGACCTTTCAGTCTCCTCTTGAGGCTTTTGGAGTGTCTGAGTGTGGTTTTGTTCTGGAGCTCCTGATGGAGCATAAGGATGGGAGGGAAAGGGTGGAAACTGCTCTGACTCTTTACAAGTTCCCCCTCCTTCCCACAACTCCAGGATCCAGAGCGTCTGGTAAGCACTTGGTTGGCTTGTGGAGGGCATGATTGCCTTTTTTTTGGTCTCCTTAGGAGAGAGAGATTCAAAATCTCTGTTCTCCGTCCTGCTCTTAGGCCTATGACAAATCATTGTAGGAGATAGTGTGGTGTTTGGAAGCTCCACCAAGAAGTTTGGTGTGGAGAATTCTAGGGAGTCCAGAGGCAGTCTGCCAAGTTGGAGTCAGAGGCTGGCTCCATCAGATGCTCTAAAAAAAGCGCCTTAGATTTTGGAGTCATGATGATCTTAATTTCATTGGGCCCCTTTTAAGGCCATGACCAAGGATTTAATCAGCAAGGGCTAACTGGCGAGAGAGAAGTCTGTGCCCCTGCTTTAGAACTTTAGGGAGGTGGGGTTCAGAGTTCATTTCTCCTCTGTACACTCTGGAAGGGGCTTGGCAGGCTTCCTGGGGCTCTACTGGCTTCGCGTTGCATCGGCCTTGGCTCCTCAGAGCGAGGTCGCGTGATTGGCAGATCAGAGTGACCTGAGAGCTCCTTCGACCTGCTCTCACACATCACCTACGTGGTTATTCTGTCTCCTCAAGTTTGAGGGGCACTGGTATGTATGGTGTTAAAGTTTGACTCGAAAATGTAATTTGATCAGTGGCCAAACCTTTCTTCCTGATTTTATTTTATATTTATATACTTATAAGTCTTAATAAATACTCAGTCCTTTGACATTTTGGTAATTTAAACATCTTTTTTTTTTAGTTGTTTTTCATTTTAAATTGCTACATTCATTCTAAAAGCTTCAGAAAATACAGAAAAGTGAAAAGTAAAGGACAACTTACCCTCAAATATACTTGCTCAGAACATTTTAAAGGTAGGTTTTCTTTCTGTTTTTCCTGTGCACAGTTTTGAATAACTTCATGTTTTTCGTGGTAGACATAATATATAATCCTTGAAGAAAATCAAGAAGCTAGGAACAAGTATAAAACAGAATGGAAGGCATCCTATTTATTAGGTTTTGGAGTTTTGTATAGTGTAATAAAGAGGTGCTTCCTAGTCTTTGCCTCTATCCTTTGGTTTTAGAGGATCTTTTCAGAAAATGTTTTTAGTTCTTATGGTACTTAAAGGTTCAGTTTCTTATTTCAATTTGATAAAATTTTAGAAGATGCGGGTGTAATCACCAGTGTCTCAAATACTTATTTTTACGGTCAGAACAGAGAACATTTTTGTGCAAATGAGAAGCTTACTTGACTCCTCATCTGGGGGGTGTGCTCTGTGGTATATATGAATCTTTGATCAGAAACCTTCCTGTGGGTGGAAAAGCCTTCACGGTTGAAGGATGCATGACCACACTGGAAGGTAAAGGATGGACCAGTTAGATTGATGATCCCTAGAGAAAGTTCTTCTTTCTTGAGTCAACTCAAGATTAGAACCTTCTAGATGATTGGAGAACACTACTGCAAAGAAGCAGATTTTTGTTATGGACTTTCGGCCGAGACTGGAAAAATACAAGAAAATGAATCTTTGCCCAAATCTCTACCTTTTTAGGTAGTTTGAGAGAAATCTAGGGTATGATTTTGAATGTCTGTAGAGTAACTGGCTTCAGTGTTTGAGGTAGGCAGGGGACATCTGGTGGTGATTTTCTCTGTAACAGCTTTGCCACACTTGGTTTTGGAATATGTCATTACCCTCAGTAATGCAGACTGCATTGTGTCAAGTGAAGAATTCACTGCATTTTTAACAATTTTAATTTTTTATTGGAGTATCACTGCTTTACAATGTTGTGTTAGATTCTGCTGTACAAGGAAGTGAATCAGCTATATTGTACATACACCTCCTCGCTCTTGAGCCCCCCTCCTGTTCCCTAGGCCCCCTTCTAGGTCGTCACAGAGCTCCGAGCTGAGCTCTCTGTGATATACAGCAGCCCCCGACTAGCTGTCTGTTTCACACATGGCAGTGTATATACGTCAGTCCTAATCTGATTCACCCCCACCTCCCTCTCCCCTCATCGGTGTCTGTATGTCTGTTCTCTACGTCTGTGTCTCCAGTCCTGCTTTTTCAGGTAGATTCATCTGTATAGTTTTCCTAAATTCCACATGCATGCATTAATATTTGTTTTTCTCTGTCTGACTTACTGCATATTTTTATGTCTGTGAACTAGACTATTTGCTCAAGTCTGGTTGTTCTAAGAATAATTGACACAATATACCACCCAGAGGAACACGGTGCTGAAACTAACAGTAACAAATATTTCTAAATCTCAAACTTTACTTCTTTTAGAGAACATGAAAAAGAGATTCAGTGTTTATTTTTAAAAATTCCAAGTAACATCTCTAAAAGTTTTCTCCCTTCTCTCCTGCCTCACACTTCCCTTTCACCTCTCCTCAGCACTCATTTTCACTCCTCTGATCCACACCTTCCTGGGGTTCTTCGTCACTTCTTCCCTGCGGTTTTTCACTCTATAGATCACTTGAGCCCCAATGACTTCTTTACTTTGCAAGAAGTTCTGAAAACTTCCAACCAAGAAGAGTTATGAAATAACCCAGCAACAGGAATTTGTCCATTTTTGTGGGTGGGGCAGTGGCTGTGGCCTCAGCAGAACCTGAATGGGAAGGATTGTGACTACTTAGTTATTAATAATAATAGCTTAAAAAAAAAAAGGTTGCTGTTATACAGGTTCCAGGTATGCCCTCTAGTCCATGCTTGTTGCCTTGGCCAAACTGTTTCTTCTTAAGAACAGTGGAGTCACTGCAATGAGTTGTGTAGAATTTCTTATGAATATTTGTTCATTAGAAAACTAAAGATTTTGAAAAAGAATAGATACAAGTATATGTATAATGGAGTCACTTTGCTGTATACCTGAAACTAATGCAACATTATTAATCAACTGTACTCTAATATAAAATAAAATTAAAAATGAGAAAACTGTGTATATGATGCATGAAACTGGGCTGATACCACCCCCAAACCCTGCTGCCAGAGATCTTGGCTGATAGCATCTTATTCTTGTTGAGAAGCTGGTTGGGCAGGAAAGGGGTGTGGCCAGGATACCGCATTAGCCAGCTTGGCATTTAAATTTGCCGAAGAGTTTGATGTATTGCAACATTTAAAAACATGTCCCTGTGGTAAATTTCAATGCTTCAGTCTCCTATAATTCTGCATGTTATTCTTTTTAACCAGTATGACATCTTTCCAGAGTATCGGTGCATGTCCAGTCGCCCATGGTGTTGAGCTGTGTTCTTTATTGCGATGTCTGGTCCCAATCCTATAGAAGCTTACACTCAGAGCCGCAAACCGTTTCCATTTTTATTAATAGGAACTTAGGATTTCCCCCTAGGCTTGCTGGGGAAAATGTTGGCTTGCTGTATATATTTTTTCTTTTTATAGAGGGCAGGTTGTTCTTTTGAATTATGCAGATACAGATTCTTGAAGAAATAACCACTGGAGAGTTTTGAGGAAATGAAAATTAGATGGAAGGGTGGTCTTTCTGTGATTGATAAAAAGGCCTATGTTGTGAAAGCAGGGTTCAGAATGGTCCTGTTCGTGCTCCTCTAGGATCTTACTTCCTCATTTCTCCCTGTGAACGTCAGTCTCCAGCCACACTGGCCTTTGTGGGGCCCTCAACATGTTGCCCATGCTTTGTCATAGAACCTGGCATTTGCATCACCTCTGCCGGAAATGCTCTTCCCCATTGATCTATGAGCCTGCCCCCCTCACTCCCTTCAGATTTAAATATGAGCCTCTCATAGAGGACATCATTGGTTGTGATAGTTAATTTCACTCCCTCCCTTCAGTCCTTTGACAGTTCCTATCTAGCCTCCTTGTTTTGTTTTTCGGGTTTTTTTTCCCCCTTGCTGCTGCTGCTGCTAAGTCCCTTCAGTCATGTCCGACTCTGTGTGACCCCATAGACGGCAGCCCACCAGGCTCCCCCGTCCCTGGGATTCTCCAGGCAAGAACACTGGAGTGGGTTGCCATTTCCTTCTCCAATGCATGAAAGTGAAAAGGGAAAGTGAAGTCGTTCAGTCGTGTCCGACTCATAGCGACCCCATGGACTGCAGCCTACTAGGCTCCTCCGTCCATGGGATTTTCCAGGCAAGAGTACTGGAGTGGGGTGCTGTCGCCTTCTCCCCCTTATCACTTATCAATACCTAACACGATATGCATGTTGCTTATTTCTCTTGTTGATCTCTCTCTCTGTCACTGGATTAACCTTTCTGAGGGCATGGTAGGGTGTATCTCTCTGCTGTTCCTAGTGTTTAGATTCCTGCCTGGGCCATCATATAAATACTTTGCCATATGAAGTGCTCAATAAATAATGGCTGATAGGAGGTGGGAAGGAAAAGAGGTTGTGAATAGCTCTTGTTGGCTTCTCCCTGTCATAACTGTCCTCCCCACGCCTTAGACAGCCCTGTGTCAGCTAGCCCGCCCACCACACAGAACAGTGTGTGATTTCCAGGTGTATTTGGAGGCTCCCGGGTTCTGGCAGGCTTCAGGGTCGGTAACCACAGGAAGTAAACTTTCCTTAGCGTTTGGTGTACGGAGGCGCGTCTGGTGACGCTGGTTCTGCTGTTTCATACGTTTCCAGGAAGTCAACAGTTGGTAACAGAGGCAGCCTGATTGATTTCTTGGAGGTAAAGACAGAGCATATTTGCTATGGGATGGGTGAATGGACTCTTTGGCACTGGCATTCCTTTATCTTTTGTCAAACATGGATAAAATGTGTATGATGTACTTATCATTTAACCCCACACCTGGCATTAGTGGTGGCGATAGGTGAGGGGGTATGAGGAGAGGGACTTGTAAATAGTGATAAGATGGTGGGAGTGTAAAACTCAGCTTTTTACCTCGCAGGAGGGTCTGCTGGGGTTTTGCTGATTCCAGAGTGATACTAATTAACTGTGCAAACATTCTGTTCCAGATAAGACTGTAACAGTTGCCTGGGGGAAAATTCTTTTGAGTCAATATTTGTTTGATCTTGTAGAGAGTATTTTGGCTCTAGTCTAGCAAGTTTCCCATAATAGATGCCATTTTCAGGGATTTGCCATATTTACACTCAAGGTCAGTCCTGGAAGAGGTTAAAGGATTGAATCACTGTCTAAATAGAGGTTCTGTTCTAAGGGGTTTCAAATGAAACTTTAAACATGGAAATCCTTTGTTTCCATCACTTGGCAATAATTATTAAAAACTAATGGTAAGTACTCTGGAGGAAAATTTAAAAATCCCGACGTAAGATGTTGGCCCTCAATTTGCTTGTAACTTAGCTGTGGGAATAAGAGTTTAATTAGAATATGGGATACAAGATATTTACACTAAATAACAGGAATAATGGCTCTGATTTACTGGCTAATAAACAGCACCACAACATCCTAGTACTTCCCTAAGCATGAGCTGACCCGCTCAGTCATCCCACTGAGGCAGGTGCTGTTGGTCAGTATGGTTTGCCTGGAACAGACAATGCTGAGGGGTCTGGAGAAAGGGGAGAGGGGGGAGCAGAGACGTGAAGGAGAACTGGGAGAGGGGGGAGCAGAGACATGAAGGAGAACCTTCAGGAAGAGGTTCCTCAATGACTGGGAAACAGATGGATGTGGCGTGGGAAGAAGGAAAAGGGCTTGATGGACAATTGTTGGTTTTCTCTTGCATTAAGACATTCTTTCTCTCTGGGAAGTTGTCTCACCCTTCCAGGACTCTCAGCACACGTGCTTCTGGTGAAGGGCACATGAAAGGCACGCAAATACAGAAGGAAACATACAGAATGTCAGTGTGGTGAGTGCTGTGAAGCAGAAGAAACGCAGGAAAAAGAGCATTTGAGATTTAAAAAGGGTGGTCAGGGAAGGCTAATTAAGACATTTTGGTGAAGTTTGGAGGAGGAGAGAGAAAGAGCTATGAAGGCACCGGTGGGCAGAGGGACTAGCAAGTGCAAAGGCCCTGGGGTGGCCACTTAGGATCATCAGAGGCCAGAGACTCAGGAGAACAGCAGCAAGCAAAGCCTTTAGAGGCAATGCACGCCTGGCTCCTGCTGGTTTTGGTGATGAAAACACATGCTGGACCGTTGCCAGAGTCCTTGGGGGCAGGGCTGTGACGCATGGACTCCTTTCAGCCTGGGTTTGCCTGTGTCTGATCATTCCCTTTGGTCCCTGAGGCTGATCCACTCAGTTATAAGCAGAGGCTGTTTCCAGGAGGATGGGGACTTGGGATAGGGGATGGGAACCCAGCCCAGGCAGGGTGAATGAAGGAGGAGGCAGGTGTCAGGGATCTGAAGAAGCCTCGATGGAACACGAAGCAACCTGCTCTAAGGAGACTCAGTAAAGAGCAGAACCAGAACAAGCATTTCAGGGCTTAGGGATGGATATTAACTAACAAGTTGCAAAGGCAACGAGCATTTTCCAAGTCTTATAGCTGAGACGTGACCAAGTTAAGTAAAGAAGAGCGTGTCTGCCTTGGGGACCCCATGAGGGCACAGGTGGGGCTGGGTCCACAAGGGTTAAGTTCAGGTCAGATGGTCAAGCTAATGTTTGCTCTGAGGGCCAGCCACAGGATCGCTGGTGTGAGGCACACCCAGGCACACACTCATGTACGCACATTCTCACCCGTTCAGTCTTTTGGTTTCTGTTTTCAGTTGTTGTTACTTCTGTGTTGATCTGGACCACCAACTTGAGTGCTGTTAGAAGGAACCATTTCAGTGCTAAGGGGCCCAGTTCTCAAACCTACAAGAGGCTGAGGTACTGGAAAGTTCTCTGCAATGAGAACCTGACTCCCTAGGGGTACATATACCACATGGAAGCTTTTCCGAGTCTCCTGTGAATCAAAGCACGCTACTGGGCCCCTGTGGTGCTGGAGAAGCGTAGTGGGGTTGACAAATGTTATTTCAATAAAAATATAATATTGGTCTGATCATAGAAGATGATTAAGGCATGTTCCTGCTTTGAAGATAAATGCTAACGAAGTAAGTGGTCTCCCTGGGTTAATCACTTACTTTCTTTGGAAATGGATAAATTTAACATTCTGTCAGCTTCTAGAATATCCTATGCAATGCTTTAAATTTTTATAATATAATTTTTTTCTGAATAGGTAATTGACTCATGTGATTCAACATTTAAAAACTACAAAAGTATATCATTGAAAACCTTTCCTCCACTCTCTCCTTCTTGCAGATTAACTGGTTCCTTCCTCAAGGCAATGTTATCAGTTTCTGATCTATTTTGTTAATATACAATAGAATGTGCTCAACCTGTGTTAATATTAAGAAAGAACAAGGTGACTTTTCTCTTGTTAAATACCTTCTACTGAATAAAATAAGGTATGCCAATCAATCATTTATAGCTGTGTTTTTGAAACTTTCATTGTTAAGTCCAGTAATGACAGAGTTCTCATGTGCTGACGTCTACTTATGTGCTCCTCAGTTTTTTTGTTCCTCAGGGCTTCCCTGGTGGCTCAGAGGGTAAAAAATCTGCCTGCAATGCGGGAGACCAGGGTTTGGTCTCTGGGTTGGGAAGCTCCCCTGGAGAAGAAAATGGCTTAACCACTCCAGTATTCTCAGCAGGAGAATCCTGTGGACAGAGGAGCCTGGCGGACTACGATCCATGGAGTCTCAAAGAACCAGACATGACAGAGTGACTAACACTTTCACTTTTTTGTTCCTTAAACTAACAGCGGTAACAAGCACCTGAGAGCTTGTGAGCAAGCAGAATCTCAGGTTCCACTCCAAACCTCTTTGGTCAGAGTCAGTATTTCATACATGCAAAGTGATTTTGAAGCATCTGAAGGTTTGGGAAGCCTCTGCTGTGTCTCATTCTCCCAGCATTGGCCTCAAGTAGCAGGGTAAGCAGAGGTCTATGTTTGAGTGAAGAGAGGGAGAGATGGTCCTCATGTAGAGCTCTGTCCTCACCTTATTCTGAGGGCTCTGGTTGTTTTTTTTGCCAAAGTTATAGTGGCTGATCTTTTCTTAATTTGCCACAAGATTAAGTTACTATGTAAACTTTTGTGCTTTGATTTTTAAATTCAGAAGTCTTCCTCCTTTTCTCCCCCGCTCCTCCCTTAAGCATTGTTCTAAACCTTGACATTTGCTGTTTACTTCCTTGTGGGGCCTTGCTGAGCTAAGTGAGTAAGTAATCAGTTCAGTTCAGTTCAGTTCAGTCGCTCAGTCGTGTCCGACTCTTTGCGACCCCATGAATTGCAGCACGCCAGGCCTCCCTGTTCATCACCATCTCTCGGAGTTCACTCAGACTCATGTCCATCGAGTCTGTAATGCCATCCAGCCATCTCATCCTCGGTCGACCCCTTCTCCTCCTGCCCCCAATCCCTCCCAGCATCAGAGTCTTTTCCAATGAGTCAACTTTTCGCATGAGGTGGCCAAAGTACTGGAGTTTCAGCTGCAGCATCATTCCTTCCAAAGAAATTCCAGGGTTGATCTCCTTCAGAATGGACTGGTTGGATCTCCTTGCAGTCCAAGGGACTCTCAAGAGTCTTCTCCAACACCACATTTCAAAAGCATCAATTCTTCGGCACTCAGCCTTCTTCACAATCCAACTCTCACATCCATACATGACCACAGGAAAAACCATAGCCTTGACTAGATGGACCTTAGTCGGTAAAGTAATGTCTCTACTCTTGAATATACTATCTAGGTTGGTCATAACTTTTCTTCCAAGGAGTAAGCGTCTTNCCCACCTGCAATAATTCTAACACTAGAAATCTATTTTCAAGGAAATGTCTGAAATTAAAGATTTTTGGCATAAAAATGTTCTTTAAAGTATAATTCATAATAAAAATGGAAAGTGAGCTAATTTTCTAGCAGAGAGGGAATGGATAAGTTAATTTTAATATATCCATAGGATGGGATGTTTTACAGCTAAAATAATGATTATGGCATATTCTAAATTAGGTAAGAAACAAGATAAAAATAGTTTGGAAAAATGACAGAAAGGAGGTTTGATGGTGGTTGTATATATGTTACGGGGTTAAAAAAACCATTCTGGATCTAAAAATAGGCCATAATAAGGATATATTACTTGAAAAAGTGTTGGAAAAATCCTTTTTCTAATTTTTAAAGAAAAGCAAAGGTTGAAATGAACAGAAACTTGTTGTCTTTTTTTAGTGAGGATATTATCATGATGATTTAAATTTGAGGTGTTGAAGGTGTTTCTGTATATTCCTTAGCAAGGTCATGTCAAGGTTAAGGTGTGCTAGGGTTGGAGTTGGTCATACAGGGAGGAGAGGGAAAGAAGGAATTCTTAGTGGGAGAAGTAACACATTCCTAACCTAGAATCACACAGTTTGCAGGCTCCGCTGACCCTGTATGTGAGGCACTTACAGTTTGTGGAGATGACAGTCAGCACCTCTGGCTATAGGTGGCTAAGTGGCTGGCTGCCTGGAATGCAGGACGGCCATGGACTACTTGGTGACCAATGTTCTGTTAAATGCCACAGGACATTTCTAATTCTCTGGAATTCCCTTGCAACTTTGAAAAGATAAGGCGAGAGATCCTGCTGGGGCTGCACGCAGAGCGTAAGCAGCCCCAGTGACATCTGCAGGAAGCTCTGGGGACTGAAACCTACCAGCCTTCCAGCAGAACAGGGAGGTGTGGGCTTTGGTCTCTGGCCTGCTTTAAACAGCCGTCTGGACATAATAGATGAGTGCTGAAAAATATGTGCCCTTTATATTTGGAAACTATCGTATTTCTGTACGTTTGGATTTTTCTTAAAGACAATGTGACATATAGTAAGAAGTGTTAACTATAATTAAAAACAAATTTCCCCAGGACTGCACTAGAGCAGCTTTTCAAAGGAGGTTTTAAAAGTGACTTTGAAGGGAGTGGCTTTTAAGGTTTTCATCCTTTTTCATGTATCTTATTCTTTAAAGTCGGTGAGTTGAGCACATCCACATAAACACACGCAACTATAATTGCTCAGTTTTTGAGCTCCTCTGAGCCGCAGTGAAAGATCAGCACCATTAGCACAGTGTGTAAGCCTCTATCCTCAAAGTGCTGGATGTCTTTTTAGTGGATAAAATGCAAGTTTCATAATGTAGAAACTGAAGTTCATCACACTGATGTCTAGCTTTCAATTCATCATTTGGCTGAAAGTGACTGGATTTCATTGAGAAAGAAGATAAGGTGGAATGGCATGAAGTCCCAGCAGGGTAGCTTTGGGCAGAGCTGAAGAGGCTGTTAAAGAGGCTGCTCTGAGCTGCTGGGTCCTCATCTGGAGCAGGAAGTCCTGGGATTCACACGAGGAAGTGACTGTCAGCACTCTTGTTTGCCTGGGGGGCTGACATTGTCGGGTCAGAGTACCACAAGGTCAGGCCAGGGGAGGGTCCTTTCGCCTGTACAGAGTGGCAAGAATGCTGCTGGCATCTCTGCTTCCCCTGGGAAGGTGTTGGCATGACCGGATGGAGGCCTATTTCTTGTCATAACCCGATCTTCATCTCTGTTGGCTTTGCTTCCCTCTCTGTTCCTGCGATGCTTTACTCAGATCTCCTCTGAGCTTGCTGGAAGGCATACTCCTTTCTGTAAACCAGTAATTTGGAATATGGACTTGTCAGCCAAGATATTGGGCTTCCTGGGTGGCGCTAGTGGTAAAGAATCCTCCTGCCAATGCAGGAGACATAAGAGACGTGGGTTCGATCCCTGGGTCAGAAAGATCCCCTGGAGGAGGGCATGGCAATCGACTCCAGTGTTCTTGCCTGGAGAATCCCCATGGACAGAAGAGCCTGGTGGGCTATAGTCCAGGGGGTCACAAAGACTCGGACACAACTGAAGGCACTTAGCATGCACACATGCAGCCAAGATAATAAGTGCAGTTTCTTAAGGTAACCTGATCATGTGAAGAGTAAATCAGTGACCCTAGTTTTCTCAGTCCACCCACTGGTCCTCTTTTGAAGTTGGCACACACACAAAGGGGAACGCACCTCCCAGTCTGTACACTGTACCCAAGAGGAGCCCAGAACCGAGCCTCTGGTGTTAACTTTAATGACCTCCATCAGATGATGGCAGTCTGGCTAATTTTAAGACTCAGAAGAACAAATAGAAATTTCTAAGATGGTTGTCACTAAAATTTCTCCTTTAAAGACCAGCAGATATCACCACCGTGAGTTAACTCTGAACTCTAGTTTTAGAGCTTCACTCTAAAATCTGTGAGGGCTTTTAGACAGGGCTGGTGTCTATTTTGTTCACCCCTGGATCTGACTTTGAATGGGTGGACTGCATCCAGCATGTGGCAGGTGCTCAATTAATATTTCTTAAATGTGTGGCTTTCCATTTAATAAAATCTGACTCTAGCCATATTGTTCCAGCTACTATTAAATACAATCTAGATATTACTGATGTTTGTTGTAGTTTGAATTTTAGCCATAACTAGCACACACCAGAGATCTAGTAATAAACTCTACCCTAACATTGATTGCTTTTAGAGGTTCATTTTTATTTTCTGTGGTTGCATTTGAAATGGACACCATTGTACAAGCTCTTTACTGGACTGACACTTTTGGAACACAATGTAGATTAATTCTATATGAAAGTTCAGAGGTGATTCTGAACTTCTAGGCTCCCTAGACATCTTAATACTTATTAAAATGCCATTTCTATTCACTTTTTTTTTCTTGCATCATTTTCAGTCCCTACATTCTTTTTACCAGATTCAGGTCTTTGAAAAGTAATTCATTCCCTCCTTGGGAATTACAAATCTTGGCACAGGTATGCTGTGTTGACTTAGATTTGCAGGGGTGGGGACACCTTTGGGGACACACGTTAGGCCCCTTTTTCTGTACACAGGAGCCCGCCTTGGCCTTCCCAGACAGGAGTTAGCAAGCCTTTGGGGAAAGACAGTTCGCCATTTTTTTCATGCCTTTACTTACTACAACTTTTGGGATCACTTTTCCCCTTGATTCCTAAGTTCTAGTCTTGGCCAGTGAGGGCCAATACAGCATTCTGCATTATTTCTCTGTACTTGTTTCTTCATCTACAAAGCCCTAACTCAGACTCAGGACCTTAAACAGCTCAGGGTTCTGGAGGCCAGAAATCCGAGATGGAGGGGCCAGCAGGGCCATGCTCCCTTGGAGGACACTAAGGAAGGATGTGTTCCTGGGCTCTCCCCAGCTTCTCATGGTGCTTCCTCATGGCACTGTGACTCCAGTCTTCACATGGCATTCCCCGTGTATGTGTCCACGTTTTTCTATGTATCTTTTTTTAAAGAAACTTTTAAATATTGGCGTATAGTTGATTAACAATGCTGTGTTAGTTTCAGGGGTACAGCAAAGTGATTCAGTTATGTACATATCAATACATATATCTGTTCTTTTTCAAATTCGTTTCATATTTAGCTTGTTATTACGTAATATTGAGCAGCATTCTCCATGCTATACAGTAGGTCCTTCTTGGTTCTCCAGTTTAATGTAGCAGTGTGTACACGTCAGTCCCACATTCCCTAACTAACCCTTCCCTCCAGTAACCATAAGTTCATTCTCTGTGAGTCTGTTTTGTAAATAAGTTCATTTGTAACATTTCTTTTTAGATTCCACATATAAGTGATATCAAATGGTATTTCTCTTTCTCTGTCTGATTTCACTTAGTATGACAATCTCTATGTTGCAGTATGTTGCTGCAAAGGACATTATTTCATTTTTTGTAATGGCTGAGTAATATTCCATATATGTACCACATCTTCTTTATCCATTCCTCTGTCTGTGGACATTTAGGTTGCTTCCTTGTCTTGGCTATTGTAAAGAGTGTTGAAATAAACATTGTGATGCATGCATCCTTTCAGACCATGTTTTCCTCCAAATATGTGCCCAGGAGTGGGATTGCTAGATCATATGGTACTATAGTTTTTTAAGGTATCTCATACTGTTCTTCACAGTGTCTGTGCCAATTTACATTCCCATCAACAGTGTAGGAGGATTATATATATATATTATAAGAATGCCACTCGTATTCAGGTCCATCCTACACCAGTATGTGAAAGTGAAAGGTGAATGTTGCTCAGTCATGTCCTACTCTTTGTGACCCAATGGACTATCTAGTCCACGGAATTCTCCAGGCCAGAATACTGGAGTGGGTAGCCTTTCCTTTCTTCGGGGGATCTTCCTAACCTAGGGATCAAACACAAGTCTCCCGCATTGCAGGTGGATTCTTTACCAGTTGAGCCACAAAGGAAGCCCAAGAATACTTGAGTGGATAGCCTATCCCTTCTCCAGCATATCTTCCCGACCCAAGAATCAAACCAGGGTCTCCTGCATTGCAGGCAGATTCTTTTACAGTTGAACTACCGGGGAAGCTTAAAGTGAAAGTGAAAGTTGTGTGGTTGTGTCCAGCTCTTTGCGACCCCATGGCCTGTAGCCCACCAGGTTCCTCTGTCCTTGGAATTCTCCAGGCAAGAATACTGGAGTGAGTAGCTGTTCCCTTCTCTAGGGGATCTTCCCGACCCAGGGATCAAAATCAGGTCTCCTGCACTGTGGGGAAATTCTTTACTGTCTGAGCCACCAGGGAAGCCAAAGAGACATATTTTCATGGAGGAACTGGGCAAAGTTGTGAATATTTTGGTGGTGGTGGTTTTTTCGCTAGTTGTGTCTGATTCCTACTACCCCGTGGCCTGCAGCCTGCCATGCTCCTCTGTGCATGTGATTTCCCAGGCAAGAACACTGGAGTGGGTTGCCATTTCTGTCTCCAGGGGATCTTCCCAACCCAGGGATCAAACCCGAGTCTCCTGTACTGTAGGCAGATTCTTTACTGACTCAGCTACCTTTTGGCTGTGCCCAATTCTGGTCACTCCAGTGTATAACCTCATCTTAACTAATAACATCCACAATGACACTATTTCCACATAAGGTCGCATTCTGAGGGCTAGGGGTTAGGACCCCAGCATACAAACTATGGAGGGAGCAATACAACCAACCCATAACAGTAGCGTCAGATAGGATTGTGACTAGTGAAAGATCAGATAGGTCAGATAGGATTGTGAATAGTGAAAGTTGCTCAGTCGTGTCTGACTCTGACCCCATGGACTATACAGTCCGTGGAATTCTCCAGGCCAGAATACTGGAGTGGGTGGCCTTTCCCTTCTCCAGAGGATCTTCCCAACCCAGGGATTGAACCCAGGTTTCTAGCATTGCAGGTGGATTCTTTACCACCTGAGCCACAAGGGAAGCAGATAGGATTGGGAGGTTTGAAGTAATAGGTCTTCCTTGCTTTTATAGAATCTGATATATTAGGAAAAAATGCCAACCTGGGACACATAGATTTGCNTGAACCCAGGTTTCTAGCATTGCAGGTGGATTCTTTACCACCTGAGCCACAAGGGAAGCAGATAGGATTGGGAGGTTTGAAGTAATAGGTCTTCCTTGCTTTTATAGAATCTGATATATTAGGAAAAAATGCCAACCTGGGACACATAGATTTGCTTTCTGCTTGGGACCCTGCTTATAAAGGCCAGGCAGAAGTGAACTACGTGAAATTTTTGATTTAATCCTATTTTCATGTCACGACATTAGTACCATCTTGGTCCTTCCTTGAATTCAGTAGCTGCCATGCAAAGGTGCAGGGGCTGAGGTTGGTGCGGTGCACAGATGAAGACATGCGGGCTTTGGCAGCACGCTGCTGGGCCTTGTTTGTTTGCTGGCTTCTTGGAGATCCCAGATAGAAGATATAATAGAGGATCAAAGGCCTTTGATTCTAGCCCCAGTAGTTCTTGCTAATGCCTGCAGTTACTTGTACAGCAATTGCAGGAACTGTGTCTCATTTCATTTTACACATGGACTTAAGATTAACTTCTAATCGCCTTGAGCTCTCACTTTCTTTGAGTGGATGATTTTACATAACACCATTTCTGAGGTTGTTTCAAAAGTAGGAGTCAGAGATCTCTTGGTATAGGAATATTCAGTTGTCTTCATATTTGTTTATGAAAAATATAATTGACATACAACTTTATATTAGTTTCACATGTGCAACATGATGATTTGATATTTGCAAATATATTAAAAATGATTTTGTATATATTGCAAAAATGATCACCATGGTAGGTCTGGTTAACATCTGTCCCCATACATAGTTACAGAACTGATTCCTGTGATGAGAAACTTTTAAGTTTTACTTTCAGTGACTTTCAGATATACTCTATACTATTATTAATTATAGTCACCATGCTGTACATGACATCCCCATGAGATTTTTGCTGGAAATTTCTGTCTTTTGACTCCCTTTAACTCATTTCACTCTTGCCCTGCCTCTGGCAGCCACCAGCCTGTTGTCTGTATCTGTCAGCTGGCTTGTTTACTTTTAAAATTCCACATGTAGGTGAGATCATGCAGTGGTTTTCTTTCTCTGACTTACTTCACTTAGCAAAGTGCTCTCGAGGTCCATCCATGTCACAAATGCAAACTTTCATTCTTTCTTAGTGGCTGAATAACATTCCATTATGTATGTATGCATGCACATATGAACAATATGAAAAGGCAAAATGATAGGACACTGAAAGAGGAACTCCCCAGGTCGGTAGGTGCCTAATATGCTACTGGAGATCAGTGGAGAAATAACTCCNGCTTGTCCAGTGGTTAAGACTCTGCGCTCCCAATGCATCTTGGAGTGTGAAGTCAAGTGGGCCTTAGGAAGCATCGCTAAGAACAAAGCTAGTGGAGATGACAGAATTCCAACTGAGCTACTGCAAATCCTAAAAGATGATGCTATGAAAGTGCTGCACTCAACATGCCAACAAATTTGGAAAACTCAGAAGTGGCCTCAGGACAGTTTTCATTCCAATTCCAAAGAAGGGCAAGGCCACAGAATGAACAAACTACTGCACGACTGCATTCATTTCACACGCAAGTTCTTCAAGCCAGGCTTCAATAGTACGTGAGCTGAGAATTTCAAGATGTTCAAGTCGGATTTAGAAAAGGCAGAGGAGCCGGAGATCAAACTGCCAACATCCATTGGATCATTAAAAAAGCAAAAGAATTCTAGAAAAACACTTATTTCTACTTCATTGCTACACTAAAGCCTTTGCCTGTGTGGATCACAACAAACTATGGAAAATTCTTTAAGAGATGTGTGTATCAGACCACCTGACCTGCCTCCTGAGAAATCTGTATGACGGTGAAGAAGCAACAGTTAGAACCGGACATGGAACAACGGACTTGTTTCAAATTGGAAAAGGAGTACGTCAAGGCTGCGTACTGTCACCCTGCTTATTTAACTTCTATGCAGAGTACATCATGAGAAATGCTGGGCTGGACGAAGCACAAGCTGGAATCAAGATTGCCAGGGGAAATATCAATAACCTCAGATATGCAGATGACACCATCCTTATGGCAGAAAGTGAAGAGGAACTAAAGAGACTCTTAATGAAGGCGAAAGAGAAGAGTGAAAAAACTGGCTCAAAACTCAACATTCAAAAAATGAAGATCACGGCATCCGGTTCCATCACTTCACGGCAAATAGATGGGGAAACAGTGGAAACAGTGACAGACTTTATTTTCTTGGACTCCAAAATCACTGCAGATGGTGCCTGCAGCCATGAAATTAAGACTGCTCCTTGAAAGAAGAGTTATGACAAATCTAGACAATGTATAAAAAGCAGAGACATCACTTTGCCGACTAAGGTCTGTCTGGTCGAGGCTGTGGTTTTTCCTGTGGTCACGTATGGATGTGAGAGAGCTGGACTGTGGAGAAGGCTGAGCACCGAAGAACTGATGCTTTTAAACTGTGGTGCTCGAGAAGACTCTTGAGAGCCCCTTGGGCTGCAAGGAGATCCAACCAGTCCATCCTAAAGGAGATCAGTCTTGAATATTCATTGGAACTGATGCTGAAGCTGAAGCTCCAAAACGCTGGCCACCTACTAAGAGTTGACCCATTAGAAAAGACCCTGATGCTGGGAAAGACTGAGGGCAAGAGGAGAAGGGGGTGGCAGAGGGTAAGATGGTTGGATGGCATCACCGACTGAATGGACAGGAGTTTGAGCAAGCTCCAGGAGATGGTGGAGGACAGGGAAGCCTGGCGTGCTGCAGGGTACAGGGTCATAAAGAGCCAGATGTGACTGAGAAACTGAACAACAGGGTCAAGCCTGGTCGGAGAACAAGATCCCACATGTGGTAAACTAAGGCCGTGCGCATAGCCAAAATAAACCAGCTGCGGAGGAAAACTACCTTTACAAAAATAAATGAAATAACATGTAAAACATTAGGCACACCCTCAACCAATAAACTATGGACAAAACATGAGTGAACAATACACAAGAAATACAAGTAATAAAATTCAGAAAGGCCCAGTAGTCCTACTAATCCAGTAAGCAAAAACTTAAAGTACTTCATGTTTCTCAATTATTAAACAAAGAAATAAAAAGGTTTGTATGAAGGGTTCAGTATACCACGCACAACAAAGATCAGTGATCCTGGTCCTAACACACATTGCTGTCAACATTATAATTCAATTCATCCTTTTTGAGAAGTGTTCTAAAATAAGGAAGACTTCACATTTAAGTCGAAACTTATTGAGTTAAAAGGCACTGTTCTAAATAGGCTTTCTGAACATGTATCATCATTATTGCTCTCAAAAATCCTATGGCAGGGATTTGATCATCGTCCCCATTTTACAGATGCGTAAACAGATTAAACAGCTTGCTGTTGTTCAGTCACTAAATTGTGTCTGACTCTTTGCAACCCCATGAACTGCAGCATACCAGGTTTTCCTGTCCTTATTATCTCCTGAAGTTTACTTATGTCCACTGAGTCAGTGATGCCATCCATCCTGAGTGATACAGATCTCATCCTCTGTCGTCCCCTTCTCCTCCTGCCCTTAGTCTTTCCCAGCATCAGGGTCTTTTCCAGTGAATTGGTTCCTCATATCTGGTGGCCAAAGTACTGCAGCTTCAGTTTCAGCTGAATATTCAGGGTTAATTTCCTGGCTTTCCAGTTGATTGACTGGTTTTACTAAGTCCACTATCTAGAAAGTGACAGAGCCAGAACTTGAGATCCAGCAGTTAGACATTAGAGCCCCCTCACCTTTAAATATGTATAAAGAATCATAAAATGCTTTTTTTTAATTAGTAATCCTGCTTGTGAAAATCTATCTTATAAATATAATCTAAAATATAAAAAGGGTTTTATCCACAAAAATGCTGCCAAGTACTTTATATGGCATAATAAGCAATAGTAATAATAATATGAAGAGAAGTCAGAGATGAACAGCAGAAACTGACATAACATTGTAAAGCAAATTATGCGTGTGCTGGGTTGCTCAATTGTTTATAACTCTTTGCGACCCCAAGGACTGTAGCCTACCAGGCTCCTCTGTCCATGGAATTTTTCAGGCAAGAATACAGAAATGGGTTGCTAATTCCTACTCAAGGGGATCTTCCCAACCTAGGAATCAAACCCGCATCTCCTGCATTGGAAGCAGATTCTTTACCATCTGAGCCACCAGGGAAGTCTACTCAATGGAAAATTAAGCACTTTTCAAAAAGGTTATAAAGATTGACAACATGAAAAATTTCCTTTACATGTTAAGGAGGAAAGTAAGCTATAAAATCCTATGTATACAGTGATTAATACAATGAAAAAAAAATATGCATATGAAAAAACCTGGAAAGAAAACATCAAAATTAGTGTCTGTGCTAGAGTGGTATGAAAAGGAGTGAACTTTTCTTTTTCTCCATATACTCCATACTTTCTCCCTATTCCACACTTCAGTTCAGTCACTCAGTCGTGTCCGACTCTTTGTGACCCCATGAATCACAGCACATAAAATTTAAATGACAAAATTTAAGAAATAACAGATTTCTACAATTAGAAATTCATAATTTATATAATGACAGCAGAAGAAATTCAAGTTCAAACTAAAAAAGACAATGTTTCTACATGTTTTGGTAAGTAAAAAGATAATCTAGTTAAGACCTCAAAAATTTTAGAAAAGAATTACATATATCATAATCCCATCATGCTAATTTTAAACTAAACAAATTCTATTTTAACCAAAGCTCAAGTTAATTCCAACCTATCACACTATCACCTCAATGCCCTTTATTCCAAAGAAAAGGCCTACTTTGACAGGAGCCTCTTAATAATAGAGGTAGGTAAAAGTTACTGCAGGGGTTTCCTGGACGGTCCAGTGGTTACGAGTCCACCCTGCCACACAGGGGCCGCTTGCAATGCACCCTAGAGTCTGTGCTCTGCAACAAGAGAAGCCACCACAGTAGGAAGACCTCCCATCCCAACCAGAGAGCAGCTCCCCGCACTGTGGCTAGAGAAAGCCTGCACACAGCATCGAAGACCCAGCGCAGCCAAAAAAAAAATTTTTTAATTACTATGAACTCTGTTTTAGGATTCAAAAATATCAGCATTAAGAACTATAATGAGATCTCATAAACACACATCCAACATGAAATTTTGGCAATAAAGACAGTCTAAAAACCCTTTTTTAAAACTTGAAATGGGGCTTTCCTGGTGGCTCAGTAGTCAAGAATCTGCCTGCCGATGCAGGAGGCCGGCTTCCATCCCTGGTCTGGGAAGATCACACATGCCTCAGAGCAACTAAGCGCAGGAGCAGCACCGACTGAGTCCACAAGCTGCGACTGCGGAAGCCTGAGTACTACTGAGCGCTTAGAGCCTGCGCTGCACAAGAGAAGACACGGCAATAAGCAGCCTGTGCTCCGCAACGAGACAGCAGCCCAGCTCGCCACGACCAGAGAAGAGCCCACGCCGCAACAGAGACACAGCACGGCCGACAGGACGCAGATCAAAAAGCACACACGCAGACCCAGGCGTGACTGTTCAGCTCTTCATCCAGCGCCAGTTCCCAACGGCAGCACTGGGTCAAGACGCGCAGGACACTTGTCACCACCACTGCACACCACTGCAGGGCTTCCACAGCCCAGCAGCTTCTAGAGGGATCTCTCCCTGCCTCAAGAAGGACAAAACAAAAGATACAGTGGCTCAAAAGGAAGGGCTAACTGGAAGAGGAAAGAGCCACTCAGAGGCCAGTAAATGGGCTGTATGATAAAGACGAAGAAAAGAGAAATGAAGCCAGTGACATAAAGAGAATGATTCCTGATAAAAACTTGAGCTACAGCTTGGTTTATTGGTTTAATCTTCATCACTCTTTAAAAAAACAACAAAAACATAAGCGTAAGACTATCCAAAACTTTGCACTCTGTTTACTGAGGATATGGCTGAAAAACCGGAGGCTCCACCTTCAAGCAGCTCATGGTGTGATCCGTCACCTCCCTCCGCTGTGTCCTGGCTAACCCGCAAAACTCCAGAACCCCACAGCAGTTCTCTCCCCCAGCATTAACATTAGGCTTGTCACGAGCGCTTTCTTATTAGTTACATCTGAAGTACTAAAGTTTGTGGAAATCCACTTAAAATAAGTTGGGGCAGTTTAAGGTTATGCCTGTAACAACCTCATTTCCACTCACGGGTATTTCAACATGCTTCCCTGGGTACAATCAGGATATACACTCTGGAATGCACATTACCCCCAGTCCCCTGAAGTCGGAATACTCGTTAAGAGAACCTTCCCTTCCATGTCAACATCAAATGACTCTCCGTAAGAAAAAAGCACTAATGCTGTGTTTACTTCCTAAACTATTCCCTTCCAGAACTCAGTTGTGAGGAAGAACCTCCATCTCAGACTTCCCTGGTGGCTCACTGGTAAAGGATCTGGCTGCCGATGCAGGAGACTAGAGTTCGATCCCTGGTCCAGGAGGATCGATCCCACGTGCCGCAGAACAACTCAGCCCCTGTGCCACAACTACTGAGCCTGTGCTCTGGAGAGGAGGGGCTCTGACTCTGGAAGCTATGAACCCAAAAAAGGGTTTCAGGGGGTCCTGAACCCTCCTCCTTAAATTCTACAAAATGTATATACCTACATTCATGAATGCATCCTTCGGTGGAAAGTGAGGACATACCCAAAGGAATCTGTAACCCAAAATAAGATTGTTGTTGTTTGGTTGCTAAACTGTGTCCAACTCTTTGCCACCCCATGGACTGCAGCCCGCCAGGCTCCTCTGTCCATTGGATTTCCCAGACAAGAACACTGGAGCAGGCTGCCATTTCCTTCTCCAGGAGAGTTTCCCAACCCAAGGATCGAACCCACATCTCCTGTGTCTCCTGCGATGGTAGACAGGTTCTTTACCACTGACCTACCTGGGAAGTCCCCAAAACAAATTAAGAACCACCCAAGATTTAACTGCACCCACACTCTGATGAACTCAGATTAGTTAAGCTGTTTTCCTTTCTTAATCCTTGTTTAATCCTACCTACTTAATGCTAACAAAATTTACCAATATTAAAAGTGACTGGTGTATCAAACACCACACACAGTTTACTATCTAAATTCTTACAACTCAGTGAAGTTGGTATTATCCCATTTAGCAGATGAAACAACTAAAGCACCAAGAAGTCATCCATCAAGAGTCACACTGTGGCTCTGTTCGAAAACTGTAAACCTCCTCATAATGAAATATGGCTGTTTGCTTGTGTGCACGCTTCCTACTTCTAGCTACTGGGTCTTTCTGTTTAACCCCCACCTCAGTCAGCAAGAAAAATGATTTTGTTGTCAAAAGACATATCTCTGCTAAGCTGCCAGTTACACAGACAGATCACTCAAGTCAAGAAAGACCTTAGGTACCACAAGTGTTGGAAGAGGAACTTGAAAGACATTTTGGCCCGGATAAAAACTTGGTCTGGGATTTTTAAGGTAAGCATCTGATCAGTTAAAAGATACCTGTTAGAATGCAGAAAACTCTTAAGAATCTACCAAAAAACACTAAAGCTAATTAAATGCAGCAAGACAACAAAATACATGACATATACATAGACATAAATGGTACTTCAGGAACTGAGCCCAATCTCTCCTACTCCAAAAGCCCACCACTGTAGAGTGCTCCCTAAATAAAGTCAGCCTATCTTCTAAAAAAAAGTATTCCTAGCAATAATTTGTAAATAAAATTCAAAAAATTCCTTTTATAACAGCCTTAAATACTTAGGAATAAATTTAAACAAACAAAAAAAGCACAAGATCTGCACACTGAAAATTATAGAATGCTGCTGAAAGAAAATGCTGTTGTTTAGTCACCAAGTCATGTCCAATTCTTTTTGACCCCATGGACTGTAGCCCACCAGGCTCCTCTGTCCAAGGGATTTCCCGGGCAATAATCCTGGAGTGGGTTGCCATTTCCTTCTCCAGGGGATCTTCCCAACCCAGGGATCGAACCCATGTCTCCTGCATTGCAGGCCACCAAGTCACCTGGGAAGGTCTGAAGGAAATTAAAGATGACCAAAAGGAAGACACACGTGATTTCATTCCTTCCTGGGAAAGGAATCAATTCTCTCTAATCTACAGACTGATTATAATCCTTGTCAAAATCCCAACAGACTTTTTTTGTCTAAATTGGCAAGCTGACCCTAAAATTTACATGGAAATGCAGAGGAAATGGGCAAAATAACTTTGGGAAAAGAAAAACACTGGGAGGAATTATACTACCTGATTTTAAAACTTACAAGAAATCTAGAGTAATGAAGATAGTATACTATTGGCCTAAGGATTAGCAAAAAGATCAAGGGAACAGAATAGAATCCAGGCTTCCCTGATGGTTCATGGTAAAGAATCTGCTTGCAGTGCAGCAGAAATAAACCCATACATTTATAATCAAGTGATTTTCAACAAAGGTGCCATGACAATGAAGAAAAGATCTTCTTTTCAACAAACTGTCTCAAAATAATTGTACTTTCACATGCAAAATAACTAACCTAGACCTTACCTCACACCATCTATAATCACTGAAGCCTGCGTGCTCTGGAACCCAAGAGCCACAACTACTGAGCCTGAGTCACAAGCAGAGTCCGTGTGCCTCAAAAGATACCACTTGATGCAACAAAGATCCCGCAGGCCACCAGTAAGGCCTGACACAGCCAAATAAGTAAGTTTTTTTAAAAAATGAAAAGAACAATGTAGATGTCAAACTTTTCTGACAGCACTTTAACTTTTAAAACACAAACTGAAGATACCAGAATAGATGCTTTTGAGACTCTTTCTAGTTCTAGGGCTGGATAATCTGAAAATGGAAGCTAGGCAGGTACTATTTCTCAATGCAAAAAAGTATGGAAGGTTAATTATACCTCAAAAACAGACAAACTCAAAGAAAAAGAGATCACATTTGTGGTTATCAGTGGTGAATGGTGGGGGAGGGGAACTGGAGGAGGTAGTCCAAAGGTACTAACCTCCACTCAAAATAATTAAGTACTAAGGATGTAATGGGGCTTCCCTCGTGACTCAGCGGTAAAGAATCCACCTGTCAATGCAGAAGATGCAGGCTTGTTCCCTGAATCTGGAAGCTCCCCTGGAGGAGGAAACGACAATCCACTGCAGTACTGTTGCCTGGGAAACCAATGGACAGGGGGGTCTGGTGGGCTACAGTCCCTGGGGCCACAAAGAGCTACTGAACAATAACAACGAATGATAAGGGAAAACACGATTAATACCACACTCCTGTATGCTATATATGAAGGTACTGAAAAAATCCTACATGTTCTCATCTATTTGCCTTTTTTATCTGTATAAGGTGATGAATGTTCACTAAACTTATTGTAGCAATCATTTCATGATGTACGTTAAGTCAAATTACTATGCTATACACACCTTAAAATTATATAAGGCTGTATGTCAATGATACCTCAGCCAAACTGGAAGAGAAAAACAGGATGGTATATCACTTTGGGTTCGGTTTGGGTCCTCGTATAACAGCACAAATGGGGAATCTATACTTCCTCCAAAGCTTCTTTCCCAACCGTGTTACTGGCAAGGCTAGTTTTCTAACAAAGATACAAGGCTTTTCTCCCGTAGCCACTGTCAAGGGCACCCTGTTGCTTACGGTAAAAAGTCAAACTTCCCAGTTTACTTTCCCTTCCTCATTTACTCACAAAATGGGCTGGAGTTTCCTTTTCTTTCTTTGGTAAGCACTTTTTTCCAGCTTTCTTGGAGCTATAATTGACAAATAAAATTGTAAGATATCATTGATGATTTGATAAACATATCCACTGTGAAAGGATTCCTCCCATCCAGTTAGTTAACACATCCATTACCTCACATTATATATGTGTTTGTAACAGAGAATATTTCCCTTCTACTCTCTTGGCAAATTTCAATTATATAAGACAGTGTTATCAATTATAGAAATTGTGTTGTACCTTAGAACCTCAGACTTTATTCCTCTTATAGGTGAAAGTTGGACTGGAGTTTCTTAAAGAGCAAAAAACAAAGGCAGACAAACCTGGATTTAAATCTTGACTCAGTGACTTACCAACTATGTGATCTTCCTGCAATTTAGCTCATTCATTTGTAAAACTGGAACTAATGATTCCATTGATGTTACTCTTAAGTTTCAAAGGAGATCACTTCTCTAGGTGCCAGAAGCGCCTAACCCGAACCAACCACTGAGTAACTGTTCCTCACCTGCCTGTTCTCGTCAATCAACTTTGTTTCTGTTCTTGAAGACTCAACTCAGAAGACGTCTTTTTTCAGACCCCTGGCTTAAAGTTGGGAGAAGGCAATGGCACCCCACCCCAGTACTCTTGCCTGGAAAATCCCATGGGCGGAGGAGCCTGTAAGGCTGCAGTCCATGGGGTCGACAAGAGTGGCTTTACTTTCACTTTTCGCTTTCATGCATTGGAGAAGGAAATGGCAATCCACTCCAGGGTTCTTGCCTGGAGAATCCCAGGGACGGGGGAGCCTGGTGGGTTGCCATCTCTGGGGTCACACAGTTCAGTTCAGTTCAGTTCAGTCGCTCAGTCGTGTCCGACTCTTTGCGACCGCATGAATTGCAGCACGCCAGGCCTCCCTGTTCATCACCATCTCTCGGAGTTCACTCAGACTCCCGTCCATCGAGTCAGTGATGCCATCCAGCCATCTCATCCTCGGTCGCCCCCTTCTCCTCCTGCCCCCAATCCCTCCCAGCATCAGAGTCTTTTCCAGTGAGTCAACTCCGCATGAGGTGGCCAAAGTACTGGAGTTTCAGCTTTAGCGTCATTCCTTCCAAAGAAATCCCAGGGTTGATCTCCTTCAGAATGGACTGGTTGGATCTCCTTGCAGTCCAAGGGACTCTCAAGAGTCTTCTCCAACACCACAGTTCAAAAGCATCAATTCTTCGGCGCTCAGCCTTCTTCACAGTCCAACTCTCACNAGGGAGGCCTGGTGTGCTGCAATTCATGGGGTCGCAAAGAGTCGGACACGACTGAGTGACTGAACTAAATTAATGTGCATATATATGTGTGTGTGTTTGTGTATGTATAATCTCACATTTTCTTTGTTTATTCATCCATCAATGACCACATAGGTTTTTTTCGTATCTTGAAAGAAAGTGAATGTGAAGTCACTCAGTCATGTCTGACTCCTTGCGACCCCATGGACTCTAGCCTACCAGGCCTCTCCGTCCATGGGGTTTCCAGACGTGAGTACTGGAGTGGATTGCCATTTCCTTCTCTAGGGGATCTTTCCGACCCAGGGATTGAACGCAGGTCTCCTGCATTGCAGGCAGATGCCTTACCCTCTGAGCCACCAGGGAAGCCCCAGAACCAATTCAACTGTCATCAATCCCTTCCCTGCAAGTTTCAACAACTGGTGAAGATTGACTTATCACTGGATAGGAGACTGGAAGTCAACTCAAACTTCATCCAGACTCTCATACCTCCCAGCTACTCCTCAAGGCCCTTTCATTCTTCCTCAGAAGCACTCACTCACTCTCTAAGAGCTTAGACCTTGCTCCCCTTTCTCTGTGAAGAT
Organism: Neotragus pygmaeus; assembly: GCA_006410875.1. Classification (NCBI taxonomy): domain Eukaryota; kingdom Metazoa; phylum Chordata; class Mammalia; order Artiodactyla; family Bovidae; genus Neotragus; species Neotragus pygmaeus. The sequence goes on from SJYV01014858.1 coordinate 196,277, forward strand.
AGTCTGCTCCTGAGCTCTTTGCCACCTGGGGTAGTTACTGAGCTTCTCTGGTAGCTCAGTGGGTAAAGAACCCGCCTGCCATGCAGGAGACCCTGGTTCGATTCCTGGGTCGGGAAGATCCTCTAGANTTTCTCTGTGAAGATAGTCTGCTCCTGAGCTCTTTGCCACCTGGGGTAGTTACTGAGCTTCTCTGGTAGCTCAGTGGGTAAAGAACCCGCCTGCCATGCAGGAGACCCTGGTTCGATTCCTGGGTCGGGAAGATCCTCTAGAGAAGGGATAGACTACCCACTCCAGTATTCTTGGGCTTCCTTTGTGGCTCAGCTGGTAAAGAATCCACCTGCAATGTGGGAGATCAGTCGCTGGATTGGGAAGATATCCTGGAGAAGGGAAAGGCTACCCACTCCAGTATCCTGGTCTGGTGAATTTTATGGACTGTATAGTCCATGGGGTCACAAAGAGTTGGACATGATGAGTGCCTTTCACTTTCATATCTTAGCTGTTGTTAATAATGCTGCATTTAACATGGGGGTGAGTGTTGGTATCTCCTTGAGGTAGCAATTTCACTTACTTTGGATATGGATATATACCCAGAATGGAATTGCTGAATGTACAGTAGTTCCATTTTAAATTTTTTGAGGAAACTCCATTTTGGTTTCCATAGTGGCTGCACAAATTTACATTCTAACCAGTGTTGGAGGGGGTCTCCCTTCTCTCCAAATCTTCTCCAGCACTTGTTGCATCATTTTTCTTTTTTCTTTTGTAATAGCCTTACATCTAACAGATGTGAGGTGATATCTCATCGTGGTTAATTGTTTGCACATTTTTAATTGAACTTTTGAAGTCTAACATACGTATGGAAAGTACACACAGAAGAACACAGTTCAGTGGATTTTCACACGCAGAACATTTCTATGTAACCAGCACCCGTGTGAAGAAATAGAAGTTCACTGGCCTCTAGTGACAGTCCTTGCCCATGGTGCCCCTTCCTAGGTACTATTCTCTTCAAAAGTTACCACTGTTACATACGATAACAGCTTACCATATGGTAGAATAGCTAGTGAACATTTGCTGTATGACACCGCGAGCTCAACCCAGGGCTCTGTGACATCCCTCTCTAGAGGGATGGGATGGGGTGGGAGGTGGAAGGGAGATTCACAAGGGAGGGGCCATATGTATACCTATGGCTGATTCCTGCTGACGTATGGCAGAAACAAACACAATATTGTAAATTAATTATCCTATAATTAAAAATAAACTTAAAAAGGTATGAGAAAGAGAAAAAGAAACCACTATTCTGAATTCTCACCACTATTCTGAATTCTCACTACTATTCTGAATTCTAACAGCATTAGATATTTTTGCTTGGTTTGAATTTTATTATATATACATATTTTAAATATTTTTTAAAAATTAAAATTTAAATGAATACATTATACAAATAAATTATATCAGTATATAGCCACATTATATACTCTTTCAGTGTCTGGCTTCTTGTGTTTATTATATGAGATTTCATCTATGTTGTTGCCTGTAGGTCCCATTTATTCTGTAGGGGAGGAAGAAGAACTTTCTTTCAGTTCTTAGCTGAGACCCCTGTATATAAAAGATAGGTTAACAAGAGAAAAACAAGTTAACATGCGTCCCTCATATATATATGTGGTTGATAGCGGGGGAAATTTAGTAACTCCCCCAGGTAGCAAAGAATTCAGGATTAGACTATCTTATAGGAAAAAGGGAGAGAGATCTAAGCTCTTAGTGGAGAGAGAGTGCTCTTTGGGAAGAATGGAAGGGGCCTTGAAGAGTAGATGGGAGGTATGAGAGTTTGGGATGAAGTTTGGGTTGACTTCCAGTCTCCTCTCCTGTGATAAGTCAATCTTCCCCAGTTGCTGAAACTTTCAGGGAAGGAATCGATGACAGCTGAATTGGTTTTGGAAGCTCTTTCTTTAGGCAGATAAGGGAGTTGGAGAAAACGTCTCTGTGCATTTTCTCTTCTCCAAGTGCCTACAGCTCAAAATAATCAATATACCCAGGTGACATCTTTGGGGTGGCTTGTCCTGAACCCCTGTGGTCCTGTTTTGGGATGCTGGATTCTGCTCCTCTTCAATTCCAATGGCTGCATGATAGTCCAGGGTTCCTTATTAATAAAATATACTGTCTTCTGTGTAGTTACCAAGTAGTTAAATATTAGAGCCAGTCACTAATGGTTGGCCATCCTTCCTGTTTTTGTCCAGCTGCCGACCTCCAAAATTCGAATGCCTGCCTAACTTCCTTGTTGTTTGTAGGTCTTTTTCCCCCTTTCTTCCATCCCACAGGATATTTGAAGCTTAGTTTTCTCCACCCTCAATAACTATCTGCAGTGATGTTGAGGAGGGAACAAATGCTGTAGTCCTTAGAAGTTTCTAGAGCCAGTGTGTGAAGAGAGTTGTGAGCGATGGCAAGTGGCTGATGAGCGGTGACCCGGGAGGAGCAGCTGGGTTGGGTGATAGGGCTTTGCTTCTCCTGCTTTGATTGCCAGATGGCAGGAAGACAGCCGTGATGTTTGATGGTGGGACATTCTTCCTCATGATAAATGGTTATGGAGGGGAAGACTTGAAAGAATGAGGGGGGATTCACAGTTAACGGTGTTTAGGAAAGAAATGCTGAATTTCCTCCCACTTCCAGTATCAATTCCCATTTTTTTAAGCAAAGATGACTCAGCCTTCTGAATGTGAGTACTATTGCAAATTACTTTTAGTCTTTGCTTATGCTGACGGTTTCAGTCAGTCCTGGACAGTAGTACTTAATGATGATATGATAAAGTACGGCTTTATCCTGACAGCTCCTGTAAATCCACACATTATGATACATAAGGCACTTGGTGTCTGGCACTGAGTAAGTACTCAAGAACTGTGGTGTTGTAACAATTATTGGCAATTATTTGGCCCTTGTGCCAGCTGAGGGCCCATACTAGCTGGACTCTGTTGTGAGGTTAATCATTACCAGGTTGTTGGATAGCCGGAAAAGCTTATTAGCTGAACCTGGCTGGGTTCGGCCATAACTCAGGCCTCCCTTTCTGCCTCACTGCTTGTAGGAAATAAGGAGTTCAGGGTGTGGAACAGCATTCTTGCTGGCTGTCTGTGTGCTCCCAGCTGCACCTCCAGAAAAAAGCCAGTGCCAGCACACAGAGCAGAGGCTCCGGCCATCAGATGAGAAAGCCGCTGCAGAACTCAGGTCCCCAGGCCAGAGTCTGGAGGCGCTGGACCGAACGCCCTGCAGGGCGTGACTGCAGAGCAGTTCTCTTACAAAAAGGAAGAGCTTCATGTGTTCCCTGCCAGTAAGCTGCCCCACAAACAGTATTTTGCTCTATCTGCTCTTCTCTTCAGCTTCAGACATTAGAGCATCTCACCCCTGAAGACTTCAGAATGCAGCTCCTAAAAATAGGGTCATTTCTCCTTCCTTCCAGTAGTACAATAGAATGCCTAAGAAAATGAACAGGGATTGTTTTTGCCATCAAATATCCAGTATTTTCAAATTTCTGTGTTTATTTGAAAAATTTCTTAGTGTTTTTTCAACATTAGGATCTAATCAAGGTTTATGAGTTACATTTGCTTATATCTTTTTTAACAGTCTCTACACCACCTCCTTTAATGTTTTAGGGAGTCTAGGGGGAGAATGTCCCATATTATGGGTTTCTTGATGGTTTCTTCATGTATCATGTGTATATTCTTTAATGTGTGTATATAGGTGGTACAGTGGTAAAGAATCTGCCTGCCAATGCAGGAGACACAAGCGATGTCTGGATTGGGAAGATCCCCTGGAGAAGGAAATGGCAAGTCACTCCAGTATTCTTGCCTGGGAAATCCCATGAACAGACCAGCCTGGACTATAGTCCATGGGGTCACAGAGTCAGACACAACTGAACACACACACACACACAAACACAGGATGTGTATTTCTTGTAAAGTGGAAGTTAGTTTTAAAAGTGTGAGTAGATTTCAGGTTAAACATTATCTTAGTCCACTTGCATGCTAAATCACTTCAATTGTGTCCCACTCTTCGTGACCCCATGGACTGTAGCCCACCATGCTCCTCTGTCCATGGGATTTCCCAGGCAACAATAGGTTGCTCTAACAAAAATACTGTAGACTGAGTGGCTTATAAACAACAGAAATTTCTCACAGATCTGGAAGCTGGAAGTCTGAGATCAGGGTGCCCCCATGGTTGGGTGGGGGTCTCCTGGGTTGCAGTAGGCCTGCTTGTACCCTATATGGCAGAAAGGGCAGTGAACTCTGAAGGGTCTCTTTTGGAAGGGCACTAATCCCACTGATGAGAGCTGTGCCCTCGTGATCTAATCATCTCCCAAAGGCCCCACCTCCAAATACCATCACCCTGAGGAGGAGGTCTCAACATAGGAATTTTGGGTGTGGGTAGAGACATTCAGTCTATAGCAAACAGTCACCAGAACTATTTCATAGGTGATGCTGTGAGTTTCATATCACATAACTGTCTTGCTGTCTCAGTATTACTGATGCAGAGCTGGTGATTGCTGGGTCTTTCCACTAGAAAAGTGTATTTTCCTTTGTAATTGGAATTTGTGGGCTGGTTTTTGGGCAAACATCCTGTTTCTTAAAGATTTTTAAACTAAATTTTTACCTTCCTTTGATCCCTGCCTCAACCAGCTGTTGCACTGAAAGTATTAACACTAAATAGAGATTTGGTATTCTTTTGTTGTTTCTGTATTGAGTTGCGGGTGTTCAGCTGTAACGAGTTTTCCTTACTCACCATTTTCCTGAGTATCACTATAGATTTGTGGGTTTCTGATGGCCGTTCTTTTTGATCCTCTGAATGACCTCCATGTTGAAAGGTTAATGGGAAATTGAGGTTGTTAGTTGACAAGTTCTGCTTGTGTAAGAATGATGGTGTTGCGGTTTAGTTTCTTAACTTCAGGCAACTAGCTTAACAGTTGGTTATGTTCAGAGGATTTAGGATGCTCCAGGGATGGGGGTGGATTTGTGGGGTGGGAGGACGTTAGTTCTCTTTATGAACCAGCTCTATTTGGGGTGGTTCTAAAACTGTAGAGCCTAAGAAGGGATTTGATGCTGAAGCTTGCTAGAGCAGGGAGAACAGTGAGGCATTCATTTAGTAACTCTTATGGTAACTGAAGCTTTCTTCTGATTTGAGGCATTATCCTTTCTCCAACTTTTCTGTCACTGACGTGGAAGAATGACCAAAGACTAGTGAGAGAGGATAAGGAGGCAGTGCTGTCCAGAAGGTTCATCATTGAGGACTGGAATCACTGAAAGCATAAAGTTAGACCATCAGTGCCCCTTGCTTACTGCAGGCAGCCAGAGAGAGGCCCATTAAAAACAGCTCCATCACAGTCCAGGAGGTTGCCAAGGAGCTGTGCTCAGATGGAGATCTGGGCCTTTTGCATGCACAGGTGCACCTTAGGGGAGGTGTTTTGATGAGGGTGGAATGTAGCTCATTTTTCTTCCAAAATGAAATGTTTCCAGAATATACTCCCCTACCTCCATACACATAAACACTTCTCGAGTGTTAAACAGTCTGCCCATGTGTGGGTATATTTAATGATTATAAAGCCAGAGGAGGCTCCATCTAGAAAACGGAAAGGAGCCATCAGTTCTCTCCCTAACAAGAGAGGCAAGGATGAGGCAGGTTAGTTTTGGGTTTGTGGAGATTGAACTTCTTTGTCTGCAGCCCTTCCCTCCCCAGTTGGCTCCTCCAGACCCAGGAGAGGAAGAGGAGTCACAGGAAGTGAGCAGTAGTGGTACCATGTGCGTCAGGGTATCACAAAGTGACCACTTGTTGAGAATCTGGCTCTTCATTCTCTCTCTCCTTTTTCTTAGAGTGTTGACTCTGACCATGGCTGGCCTCTTTTCAGAACTAGGGCAAGTACCCTGTCCTAAGGAAGGTACTGGTTGAGATAGGATTGCCTTGCTGTTCATACAAGTATGTGTATTAGTTCGTGAAGCCTGCAAAGTACTACAGGTTGAGTGGAGTGAACACCTACCCAAGGTTCTTCTGAGACTTCTCTCCGTGACTTGCAGGTGACCGCCTTCTCCCTGTGTCTTTATGTCATCTTCTCTGTCTGTGTTTAAATTTCCTCTCCTTATAAGGATACCAGTTATACTGGATTAACACCTACCCTGATGATCTTGTTTTAACTTAAGTGAAGGCACGCAGTTGTGTCCGACTCTGAGGCCCCATGGACTGTAACCTACCAGACTCCTCCGTCCATGGGATTTTCCAGGCAAGAGTACTGGAGTGGGTTTCCACTTCCTTCTCCAGGGGACCTTCCCAACCCAGGGATCGAACCTGGGTCTCCCGCATTGTAGGCGGATGCTTTACTGTCTGAGCCACCAGAGAAGTCCTTGTTTTAACTTAATTATCTCTTTAAAGACCATATTTCTGAATATAGTCACATTCTGAGGGACTGGGAGTTTGGACTTCAACCTATGAATTGATATATGAATTTTATATCCCATAACAGTAGATATAGAAATACATCCTTTTGATGTGGATATTAAAAATCATCAATGTATTTGTAATTTAAAAGCAAGCTTCCTGGATGCTGCTTTAGTGTACAACTTGTCCTTTTCCCTTCCCCCAGCAAAAAATACCAGAAATAAGAACAAGAGCACAGTCATCTACAATAATTGAGTTTAGTGGAGGAAAGTACTTAGCTGATGCTCTCCTTCATGTCTGCATCTCTTACTCTGTATTCGAGTTTTGGGTTTGTAAGGAAAGGAGAAATCAGTCACGATAGACTATTACTCTGACTATTACTACTACTAGTACTAGTACTAGTACTACTACTCAGACTATTACTCTGTAATAGTCCTAATATACTTCTCTCAGCAGATTGTACATTGTTGTACAAGTACTCCGGACCTGTGCAAGTCTTGCTGCAGTTTGCTCACTCACTAACACATCTTCAAAGTCACGTGGTGGCAGCTGTCAGAATTGGAACCTTGGGCCCAAAGGAGATTCTGTAGTCTATCTGGTGCCACCTTTATCAGAATCACACGTGGTGCTTTAAACGTGCTCATCATGGGCACTACACTGTGTCTAGTGCATCAGTGTCTTTGGAAATAGGGCCTGGGAACATGCATTTTAAACACACAAATCAGGAAATTATCAGGCAGGTAGAATTGGAGAACTACTGTGCTGTTGGCAGGACTTGCAGATCTGCAGCACCATGAAGTGCTCACAGTCATTTCACTTGTCAGAAGCCACTGTTTCTGCTGCTGCTGCTGCTGCTAAGTCGCTTCAGTTGTGTCCGACTCTTCAGGACACATGGATTGCAGCCTGCCAGGCTCCTCCATCCATGGGATTTTCCAGGCAGGAGTACTGGAGTGGGGTGCCATCGCCTTCTCCACACTGTTTCTAGGTATATAATTTAATGCTGTGGCTTCTGGCCCCTGCCGTCTTCCTTCTATGTTTGGTCTCATTAGAACAGAGTCGAAATTTCCTTGTCCCCAAGTCCCCTACTCTCTGCCTTTGGAATTATTATGTTTAATTTGGTGTCAGGTGTCTCCTGGGATCATGCTTCTTTGTGATGGTGGGTAGCTTCTAGAGCCTTGTATGATATCCAGGAAACAGACTAACCATATGACACAGAGGTTTTGTTTGGAATGCTTAGGACCAAGATCATTTGGAGACATTTTTCTAACTATCTGTGATCTGTGTTCAGTGTACTTGGCAGGGAAGTAAAATATGAACAGGTAAATTAACAAGTCGTTCTTTTGTTGAACGCTGATCTTTTAGTTTCCAGTTCTAATTATGTGAGCATGTCGTCTTTTCAGCTTGAGGATTTCTTCTTTGGATCATTGATTCCTTGGAAAATCCTTACGTCCAGGAGCAAATCCCAGCTGTCTTGCCTTCTCTCCTGCTGCTCGCTGGTGGCGCCCATCCCCCTGTTTACAGCCTAAGACCATGATCACTGTGGTCACACATGTCCCTCTTAAAAGTTTGTCTTCTAGGTGGAAGAATTTTTTAAAGCAGTGTTCCATTTTGCATGGTGCATATTATTAATATGCATAACATTAAATAATATTAGTAAGTTATAAATGGACCTTTGATGTTTAGGACCATATGCAGTGGTTATACAAAGTGTAGTGGCATTGACAATTTAGCAGATTTTCATGGTAGTCATAAACTGTCAGGGCTGGCACAGAAAGATGAAGACTGTGATATTCTCCTATTGAAAGAAAGTCACATCAGATAGACAGTTTGAGCCTTTGAAAAGACATGGAGAAACATTACAGTGTGGTGGTGAAGAGCACAGTTTTAGGGGTGAGAACTGAACAGACCTACGACATACTTCCTGGGTGTTTTTAGAGGAGTTGTTTACCCTCTCAAAGGCTGTTTCCTCTCCTTAAAATGAGGATAATAATAGTTTCTAACATAATAAGGATCAAAACATGCAATTAATGCATGTGGTATAGTGCCCGCATGTTATAAGGGTGTTTGTGTGCATTTTCATGATCCTATGAATGTTATTTTTAATATTGAGATAGTTATTTGGCATGATGCATAACAAAATCGAGAGCATTGTAATCCATTAGTGCACCTTCAATTGTATGTAAATGTAATAGTAATCCAACTTGGAGTTGGTTAATGTATTTTATTACAGGTTGAAAGTGGCTAATTGTCAAGCTGCATTGAGGATGGTGAGGCTGTGTCTGAATGCCAGGGTAATTGCTGGGGTGTTTATATAGGTTCGAGAGGGAAGATTGGAGACATCCATGGTGTGCGTTTGCCAGTCCTCCATGTCATAGCTAAGCTCTTTGATCAGTACTGTTTTCTTCTATACCTTTTTATACTAGATAGTTCTATAAGATAATTAAAATAGTTAAATCTGATGTTAATATTTTTTCCCATGTGACCATCCATACTGTATGTATTTATGGTTTGGATATGTTATACTTCACCAGATAGAGTAGAAAATTTAAGGAAAGAATCATTTTGCATAAGTATAGAGGAACTAAATTAACTTCTGCTGTTTATTAACAGTTCCTTTTTTTGTCGTTAGTTTTTAATTGTTGCTGTGCAGTCTTGCCTGTCTTGCAGCTTCTAATAATTTTAAAATATGTGTTTCAAATATTTGAGTTGTTTAATAAAGCAATAAAAAATCTATTTAAAAATCAAAATTGCTTAATTGTACAGAGGCTAGATGAGTGCATTTTTTTTAAATTTAATTTTTATTTTGGCTACACTGGGTCTTTGTTGCTGCATGTGGGCTGTCTCTAGTCGCGGTGAGTGGGGCTGCTGTCTAGGCGTGGTGCACAGGCTTCTCATTGCTGTGGCTTCTCTTGGTGTGGAACCCAGGCGACAGCATGTGGGCTCAGTAGTTGTGGTGCTTGTGCTTAGTTGCCCCGTGGCAGGGGAAATCTTCTCGGGCCAGGGATGGAACCCATGTCCCCTGCACTGGCAGTCAGAGTCTTAACCACTGGGCCACCCGGGAAGTCCGATGGGTGCATATTTGGGACACTGTTGCAGCCAGTCACATTTATCTTTTATAGGTGGGGGTAGAAATCTCGATCCTTTATGCGCATATCTTACCTCACTTTCTTCCTCTACAAAATGCACCTAATGGTGTGTGGTGGGGGTGGAGATGACCTATTGTATATTGGAAGGGCCAGGGAATTTGTGATTCTTCTCTCCATATATTCTCATTGTTCCATTGTGGTGAAGATTTTGTGTCATCATAAGTTGTTGAATTAATAATAACAGGTAATATCCTGAGAAAAAGGACTTTATGTTTCAGAGATTTATGTCCTTCAAAGGATGAATTAATATAACCAATCTAAGGTACTAAAATAGCATAGTGAAAGTGAAGTTGCTTAATCGTGTCTGACTCTTTGNGTCATTTGGAGACATTTTTCTAACTATCTGTGATCTGTGTTCAGTGTACTTGGCAGGGAAGTAAAATATGAACAGGTAAATTAACAAGTCGTTCTTTTGTTGAACGCTGATCTTTTAGTTTCCAGTTCTAATTATGTGAGCATGTCGTCTTTTCAGCTTGAGGATTTCTTCTTTGGATCATTGATTCCTTGGAAAATCCTTACGTCCAGGAGCAAATCCCAGCTGTCTTGCCTTCTCTCCTGCTGCTCGCTGGTGGCGCCCATCCCCCTGTTTACAGCCTAAGACCATGATCACTGTGGTCACACATGTCCCTCTTAAAAGTATGTCTTCTAGGTGGAAGAATTTTTTAAAGCAGTGTTCCATTTTGCATGGTGCATATTATTAATATGCATAACATTAAATAATATTAGTAAGTTATAAATGGACCTTTGATGTTTAGGACCATATGCAGTGGTTATACAAAGTGTAGTGGCATTGACAATTTAGCAGATTTTCATGGTAGTCATAAACTGTCAGGGCTGGCACAGAAAGATGAAGACTGTGATATTCTCCTATTGAAAGAAAGTCACATCAGATAGACAGTTTGAGCCTTTGAAAAGACATGGAGAAACATTACAGTGTGGTGGTGAAGAGCACAGTTTTAGGGGTGAGAACTGAACAGACCTACGACATACTTCCTGGGTGTTTTTAGAGGAGTTGTTTACCCTCTCAAAGGCTGTTTCCTCTCCTTAAAATGAGGATAATAATAGTTTCTAACATAATAAGGATCAAAACATGCAATTAATGCATGTGGTATAGTGCCCGCATGTTATAAGGGTGTTTGTGTGCATTTTCATGATCCTATGAATGTTATTTTTAATATTGAGATAGTTATTTGGCATGATGCATAACAAAATCGAGAGCATTGTAATCCATTAGTGCACCTTCAATTGTATGTAAATGTAATAGTAATCCAACTTGGAGTTGGTTAATGTATTTTATTACAGGTTGAAAGTGGCTAATTGTCAAGCTGCATTGAGGATGGTGAGGCTGTGTCTGAATGCCAGGGTAATTGCTGGGGTGTTTATATAGGTTCGAGAGGGAAGATTGGAGACATCCATGGTGTGCGTTTGCCAGTCCTCCATGTCATAGCTAAGCTCTTTGATCAGTACTGTTTTCTTCTATACCTTTTTATACTAGATAGTTCTATAAGATAATTAAAATAGTTAAATCTGATGTTAATATTTTTTCCCATGTGACCATCCATACTGTATGTATTTATGGTTTGGATATGTTATACTTCACCAGATAGAGTAGAAAATTTAAGGAAAGAATCATTTTGCATAAGTATAGAGGAACTAAATTAACTTCTGCTGTTTATTAACAGTTCCTTTTTTTGTCGTTAGTTTTTAATTGTTGCTGTGCAGTCTTGCCTGTCTTGCAGCTTCTAATAATTTTAAAATATGTGTTTCAAATATTTGAGTTGTTTAATAAAGCAATAAAAAATCTATTTAAAAATCAAAATTGCTTAATTGTACAGAGGCTAGATGAGTGCATTTTTTTTAAATTTAATTTTTATTTTGGCTACACTGGGTCTTTGTTGCTGCATGTGGGCTGTCTCTAGTCGCGGTGAGTGGGGCTGCTGTCTAGGCGTGGTGCATAGGCTTCTCATTGCTGTGGCTTCTCTTGGTGTGGAACCCAGGCGACAGCATGTGGGCTCAGTAGTTGTGGTGCTTGTGCTTAGTTGCCCCGTGGCAGGGGAAATCTTCTCGGGCCAGGGATGGAACCCATGTCCCCTGCACTGGCAGTCAGAGTCTTAACCACTGGGCCACCCGGGAAGTCCGATGGGTGCATATTTGGGACACTGTTGCAGCCAGTCACATTTATCTTTTATAGGTGGGGGTAGAAATCTCGATCCTTTATGCGCATATCTTACCTCACTTTCTTCCTCTACAAAATGCACCTAATGGTGTGTGGTGGGGGTGGAGATGACCTATTGTATATTGGAAGGGCCAGGGAATTTGTGATTCTTCTCTCCATATATTCTCATTGTTCCATTGTGGTGAAGATTTTGTGTCATCATAAGTTGTTGAATTAATAATAACAGGTAATATCCTGAGAAAAAGGACTTTATGTTTCAGAGATTTATGTCCTTCAAAGGATGAATTAATATAACCAATCTAAGGTACTAAAATAGCATAGTGAAAGTGAAGTTGCTTAATCGTGTCTGACTCTTTGTGACCCCATGGACTGTAGCCTACCAGGCTTCTCTGTCCATGGAATTTTCCAGACAAGAATACTGCAGTGAGTTGCCATTTCTTTCTCCAAGGGATCTTCCCTACCCAGGGATCAAACCCAGATCTCACACTGCAGGCAGACACTTTACCCTCTGAGCCACCAGGGAAGCCCCAAATAGCATAGAGTTAGATGCAATTAAATAGGCATTTTTAGCAAATGAACTGATTTTCTGAGAATGGTTCAGATATAATTTCCAGCTGTCTAGTGGGTCATAGTGATTTACATGGCAAATGAAACTAATGTGGGCTTAAGTAGTATGATTAAACCAGTCTTTCTGGATCACTCTCTTTCATTTTAAATTGCCCCGCCAACCCCCTCTCCCCCCACAAGCCAGAAGTGAGAGGCATTTACAGAATTTTAGGTGTGGAAATGATCCTTACTGTTGTTGGTACTTGTTCATACAGGATTGTTCATATTAAACCAGACTTAAATTCTACATACAAGACTTCCACAGAGGAGCTCAATAAGGATGTGGAGCTCACTTCCCCCTTCAAGTTATATATATATATAAATACATCTATATGTGGAGCAATTCTCACAGAATACCCACTGGAAGCTTACAGATCTCATACAACCAACGCTGCAAGAAAGATCCCCACATTACTGAGTAGAATGAAGGAGAAAAAAAGAGGAAGAATGGGGAGGGAAACTGCCCTGGTGGGAGCTGTGAAGTAAGAAAGTTTCCATCACTCTGGCTGGAGATCTGCCGAGACGGTAAGGGAGCTTCCGAGGCTGGAGAGGAGAGTGTGCGAGCTTGCCTGCAGTCCCTCAGGGTAGAGGAACAGCAACATAGATGGTCCTGGCCGCATCGCAGCCCTTCCCATGCCTGAGACGCATGCTTGCTGATGTGTGCAGCGACAGGGAGCTGAAACTCCAGCTGCAGTGGATAGATTGGGGGCAGGGAGCGTGCGACTTGATTCGGCCGTGCAGGGACAGCCCAAAGGGCCTACAGTGTCGTGCAGACTGCAGCTAGGGGCACATGCAGGGTGGGGTGCAGGTCTGCTGTAGGAGCCCCATCGCCAGCATGGAAGGGACGGGCATGGCTGCCATGGCTTCACTGTTGGTGTGCTTGCAGTGGGCGTGGATCTGTGAAGTTTGTGGGCTCACACATACACACATGTGGAGGGGGACCTGAAATCTGAACAAGTTACTGGCAGTCCCACTGTGGGTGCCAGGATGTGGCTACAGTGGGTTCTTGCTCTGGTGAATTTGGAGGCTTGGATCATACACCCACGTGTCTAAGGCCCTTTTGAGTCAATTATCTGCAGGTTGCGGACATGGCTTCTGTGAGTTTCCGTGCAAGTGGCTTTGTGAGTGCACATGTGTGCCTAGGCGGCTTCCTGGACTATTATTAAGGGACCACAGGCAGGCGTCACCAGTGAGGGTGGTGCTGGCAGCAGTAATCTTTGTGGGTATGCACAGCAGGTGGTATCAGAGAATTGCATGTCCCAGTGGACACCTCCTGTGGAAGAACGTGCAGCAACTTCTTTCCCCGTGGAGTCCTCCAGGTGGGCCTACCTCACACCACAGCTTAGAATCAGATCTGTGGCTTTTACTCCAGCAACCGGAGAGCAGACTCTGCCCCTTTGACAGGGTGATGATAACTGGAGAGCAAAGAGGAGAACCTGCCCATTATCCAGTGTAGGATCGGCTCTCCACAATGCCTCTGTCAAGGGGATAACGGCCAGGACACCCTTAGGAAAGGCATGGCATACATCTATACCAAATTCACTGGACTCAAGCAGGCTATGCAGGGATGCTCTCACATAAAAACAGCCCTTCAAGGTGAAAGTAGGTAACTATTTTTCATAGAAAAATTGAAGAAAAATGAAAAAAGCAGAGGAACCACTCCCAATTACAAGAACAAGAGAAAGCCCTTGAAGAAAAATGCAATGAGACAGACCTTTCCAGTCTACCAGATTCTGAGTTCAAAAAGGAGGTGATAAAATTACTGAAGGGATTAAGAAAGGTTATTGATAGAAATGCAGATCACTGCAACTAGGAATTAGAAACTGTAAAGAAGAGCTAATCAAAATTAGACAAATCAATCATTGCGATAAAGTGATCTAAAGACAATAAATAGCAAACTAAACAATGCTGAAGAATGAATAAGTAGTCTGAAGGGTAGAATAATGGAAATCACCCAATTAGAGGGGCGAACAAAAGACAAATGAAAAAAAATTAGACATATGGAACAATGGAACAGAATAGAGAGCTCAGAAATGCACACACACACCTTACATCGATTAATCTTCAACAAAGGAGGCAAGAATATACTGAGAAGAAAAGATAGTCTTTTAGCAACTAGTGTTGGAAAAGCTGGACAGCTGTATGTAAATCAGTGAACTTAGAACACTCCCTCATGCCACACACAAAAATAAACTCAAAATTGCTTAAAGATTAAGTAAAAGACAAGTCATCATGAAACTTTTAGAAGAGAACACAGGCAAAACGTTTTCTGGCATAAATCCTAACAGTGTTTTCTTAGCTCATTCTCCGAAGGCAATAGAAAGAAAAGTAGTAATAAATGAATGGGACATAATCAAACTTAAAAGCTTTTGCACAGTAAAGGAAACCATCAAAAAAGTGAAAAGACAACCTGTGGAAGGGGAGAAAATATATTGGCAAACAATTCAACCTACAACATTTTAATTTCCAATAATATACAGACATCTCATACAGCTCAATAACAACAATTAAAAAAATGAGCAGAAGACCTAAATAGACGGTTCTCCAAAGAAGACATACAGATGACTGATAGGCACATGAAAGATTTTCAGTGTCACTAATTATTAGAGAAATGCAAATCAATCAAAACTGCAACGAGGTATCATGTCACACCAGTCAGGGTGGCCATCATCAAGAAGTCTACAAAAAAATTCTGGAGAGGGTATGGAAAAAATGGAACCCTCCTACCCTGTTGGTGGGAATGTAAATTGATAATAGCTAATATAGAGAATAGTATGGAGTTGGGCTTCTCTCATAGCTCAGTCAATAATCTGCCTGCAATGTAGGAATCTGCCTATAATGCAGGAGACCCTGGTTCGATTCCTGGGTCCAGAAGATCCTCTGGAGAAGGAAATGGCAACCCACTCCAGTATTCTTGCCTGGAAAATCCTGTGGACAGAGGAGCCTGGTGAGCTATAGTCCATAGAGTTGTAAGAGTTGGACACGACTTAGTGAGCAAACCACCACCACCACCATAAAAAAACTAAAAACAGACTTACCATATGATCCAGCAATTCCACTCCTGGGCATATATCCAAAAAAGACAAAAGCTCTAATTAAAAAANAGCTATAGTCCATAGAGTTGTAAGAGTTGGACACGACTTAGTGAGCAAACCACCACCACCACCATAAAAAAACTAAAAACAGACTTACCATATGATCCAGCAATTCCACTCCTGGGCATATATCCAAAAAAGACAAAAGCTCTAATTAAAAAAGATACATGCACCTCAGTGTTCATAGTAGCACTATTTACAACAGCCAAGACATGGAAGCAACCCAAGTGTCCATCAACGTGAATGGAGAAAGAAAATAATGACACACCATGGAATGATCAAAATTCAGTTCAGTCACATAGTAGTGTCTGACTCTTTGTAACCCCATGGACTGCCATACTGGCATGTATGGCATTGCACACACACTATGGAATGTTACTCAGCTGTAAAAAAGGAAGTCATGCCATTTGCTGCAACATGGATGGACCTAGAGATTATTATACTAAGAGAAAGACATGATATTACTTATATATGGAATCTTAAAAAGTATACAAATGAACTTATTTACAAAAAGACTCACAGATGCAGAATGCGTATATATGGTTATCAAACAGGAAATGGGGGATATATTGGGAGTATGGGATTAACAGATGTACCCTGCTGCTGCTGCTGCTGCTGCTGCTAAGTCGTTTCACTCATGTCCGACTCTGTGCGACCCCAGAGATGGCAGCCCACCAGGCTCTCCCGTCCCGGGGATTCTCCAGGCAAGAACACTGGAGTGGGTTGCCATGTCCTTCTCCAATGCATGAAAGTGAAAAGTAAAAGTGAAGTCGCTCAGTCCTGTCCGACTCTTAGCCAACCCCGTGGACTGCAGCCCACCAGGGTCCTCTGCCCCTGGGATTTGCCAGGCAATAGGACTGGAGTGGGGTGCCATTGCCTTCTGAGATGTACTCTACCATATATAAAATAGACTAACAAGGATTTGCTGTATAGCACAGGGAACTATGTTCCATATATTGTAATAACCTGTAACGGAAAAGATTCTGGGTAAGAATATGTATGCATGTAGAACTGAATCATTTTGCGACATGCCAGAAACTGACACTACATTGTAAATCAACTGTACTTCAGTGAAAAAAAATTTTTAAAAGAAGGAATGAAGGTCTACTGTGTGTTATTCTGGGACAATCTCCATTGGTTTCTGATGATCCCCATGCTCTAAGTACTTTGTGTCATTTCTTTGAAGATCAAGTTTAGGTTCTTTTCCTTGGATTTGATATTTTGAGCTGCACATGGCTAGTGAGGATTCATTATTTAGACAAGATTGGGCTCTTTTTTTTTTCTCTCTTTCTGCATGTATATGCTAACATTTTCTTTATTATCCCAGGCTCCCACAATTTGTAATCTTTTCTTTCCCATAAAACACTTTTATACTTCTTGTCTTTATTAAAAATTTGCATTTTGTTTTACTTCTTCAGCTGTCTGTGAATAATTAGATTTTTTTCCACCTTACCATGGCTACTTAATTAAAAAAATTTTTTTTTCTCAGCTACACTAGTTTGGTGATCCATTTTATCCTTCTCTTACCATTTTGAGACTCCTTTACATCAACTTTGTCTTTCTAATTATATTAAAACAAGAGTTTTCTTGACTTATTTTTGCTCCTGTTGTATTCTAACGCAATATTACTTTGGTTTTGAAAAGTTGATATAAAGTTGTAGAGCAATAAATAGGTAATATAAACATGTGTAATGAATAAGATTTCCTCTAGCAAACAAGAAAACAATTACCTACTTAGTTATCTGATTTAATTATTTTTGGTCCCTCTGTGTAAATGAATAGACATAATAAAATAGTACATAGATCAAATCTCTTTTGTCTTCCTTTTTAAATATTCAAGCAAAGATCTGAATGCCAGAATGCAGTTTCACTAAATATATAGGAATGCTGTTTGGACATAGGAATGATTGGACTCTGGCTCCCATGAGGAAAAATTGAATAAAGCCTTGTAATTTCACTTCTGGAATGCTAGGGATACAATATAGTCTAGGGGACATATTTTGCCTGTAAAGATCATGATGAGATTTGCTGAACCAACTGTGTATCCAAAAGAATGCCTGAAAAATACTCCTGAACCTCAGGCAAGAAGAAATGAATAGTTAGACTGCTACCCTGGGGTTAACCACTTAGGGAGTAAGTTTTGCATATGCTGCATATTAGAACAGGAGAGTAATTACACATTTCCCGTAAGACAGGAATTCTTTGAGAATACTTGTTAATTCTCAGATTCTTCTTTGACAACAAGAATGAATAAAAGTAGATTTTACTTTAAACTTTATTTAAAAATGAAACATTTATAGACAATAAGAACATAGGTACCATTTGAATTCCCTATTTTCATGACTGATCCTTCAGTTCAGGTCAGTTCAGTCTCTCAGTCGTGTCCGACTCTTTGCGACCCCGTGGACTGCAGCGCACAAGGCCTCCCTGTCCATCTCCAATTCCCGGAGTCTACCCAAACTCATGTCCACTGAGTCAGTGATGCCATCCAACCATCTCATCCTCTGTTGTCCCCTTCTCCTCCCACCTTCAATCTTTACCAAAATCAGGGTCTTTTTTAAGGAGTCAGTTTTTCGCATCAGGTGGCCAAAGGATTGGAGCATCAGCTTCAGCATCAGTCCTTCCAAAGAATATTCAGGGCTGATCTCCTTCAGGATGGACTGGTTGGATGTCCTTGCAGTCCAAGGGACTCTCAAGAGTCTTCTCCAACACCACAGTTAAAAAAAATCAATTCTTCGACGCTCAGCTTTCTTTATAGTCCAACTCTCACATCCATACACAACTATTGGAAAAACTATAGCTTTGAGTATATGGACCTTTTCTGGCAAAGTAATGTCTTTGCTTTTTAATATGCTGTCTAGATTTATTGTAGCTTTTCTTCCAAGGAGCAAGCGTCTTTTGATTTCATGGCTGCAGTCATCATCTGCAGTGATTTTGGAGCCCAAGAAAATTAAGTCTGTCACTGTTTCCATTGTTTCCCCACCTATTTGCCATGAAGTGATGGGACCAGATGCCATGATCTTAGTTTTCTGAATGTTGAGCTTTAAGCCAACTTTTTCACGCTCCTCTTTCACTTTCATCAAGAGGCTCTTTAGTTCCTCTTCACTCTCTGCCATAAGGGTGGTGTTATCTGCATATCTGAGCTTATTGATACTTCTTCCAGCAATCTTAATTCCAGTTTGTGCTTCATCCAGCCCAGCATTTTGCATGATATACTCTGCATAGAAGTTAAATAAGCAGAGTGATGATATACAGCCTTGACGTCCTCCTTTCCGAGTTTGGAACCAGTNTTATTGATACTTCTTCCAGCAATCTTAATTCCAGTTTGTGCTTCATCCAGCCCAGCATTTTGCATGATATACTCTGCATAGAAGTTAAATAAGCAGAGTGATGATATACAGCCTTGACGTCCTCCTTTCCGAGTTTGGAACCAGTTCATTGTTCCATATCTGGTTCTATCTATTGCTTCTTGACCTGCATACAGGATTCTCAGGAGGCAGGTAAAGTGGTCTGGTATTTCTATCTTCTTAAGAATTTTCCACAGTTTTTTGTGATCCACACAGTCAAAGGCTTTGGCATAGTCAATAAAGCAGAAATAGATGTTTTTCTGGAACTCTCTTGCTTTTTCCATGATCCAGCGGATGTTGGCAATTTGATCTCTGGTTCCTCTGCCTTTTCTAAAACCAGCTTGAACATCAGGGAGTTCACGGTTCACGTATTGCTGAAGCCTGGCTTGGAGAATTTTGAGCATTACTTTACTAGCATGTGAGATGAGTGCAATTGTGCGGTAGTTTGAGCATTCTTTGGCATTGCCTTTCTTTGGGATTGGAATGAAAACTGACCTTTTCCAGTCCTGTGGCCACTGCTGAGTTTTCCAAATTTGCTGGCATATTGAGTGCAGCACTTTCACAGCATCATCTTTCAGGATTTGAAATAGCTCCACTGGAATTCCATCACCTCCACTAGCTTTGTTCGTAGTGATGCTTTCTAAGGCCCACTTGACTTCACATTCCAAGATGTCTGGCTCTAGATTAGTGATCACATCATCATGATTATCTGGGTCGTGAAGATCTTTTTTGTACAGTTCTTCTGTGTATTCTTGCCACCTCTTCTTAATATCTTCTGCTTCTGTTAGGTCCATACCATTTATGTCCTTTATCGAGCCCATTTTGCATGAAATGTTCCCAGTGCCACTTTCCAGGAAGTCTGCAGGATCAACATGATCCAGCCAAGGGCATACACCACAAGCAAGAGGACTTATTACAATCCTCTAGTCTGCAAGGAGATCCAACCAGTGCATTCTAAAGGAGATCAGTCCTGGGTGTTTTCTGGAAGGAATAATGCTAAAGCTGAAACTCCAATACTTTGGCTACCTCATGCAAAGAGTTGACTCATTGGAAAAGACTCTGATGCTGGAAGGGATTGGGGGCAGGAGGAGAAGGGGGTGACAAAAGATAAGAAGGCTGGATGGAGACGTGAGTCTGAGTGAACTCCAGGAGTTGGTGATGGACAGGGAGGCCTGGAGTGCTGCAATTCATGGGGTCGCAAAGAATTGGACACAACTGAGCGACTGAACTGAACTGAGTCTGCAGAAAGGAGATGACACACAGAAAGTTACACAGTGGTGAAATATAGTCCAGATGAAGGAATATGAGAAAAGCCCACAAGAGCAACTAAATGATTTGGAACCTACCTGAAAAAGAATTTAGAGTCATGATAGTAAAGATAATCCAACATATCAGAAAAAGAATGAAGGTACAGGGACTTCCCTGGTAGCCCAATGGTTAAGAATCTCCCTTCCAATACAAAAGACGCCAGTTTGATTCCTGGTTGGAGAACCAACATCCCACATCTCACAGGGCATCTAAGCCTATGCACCACAGCTACTGAGCCAGCAGTTGCAGCTCCTGGGACAGCATACTCTGAAACCTGGGTACCCCAACTAGATAGAAGTCCATGCATTGCAACCAAGCGCCCACAGGCCTCAACAAAAAATCCTGAATGTTGCAAATAAGACTCAATGGAGCCAAAATTAAATAAATAAAAGAGTAAAACAAGAAAGGAAAGAAACTGAATCCTCCAGTTCAAGATAGTGGAGTAGAAGTATGCATGCTCACCTCCTCCTGCGAGAGCACCAAAATTGCAACTAGCTATTGAACAAAAAATGACAGCAGGATGCTGGAACCCATCATAAAAAGATAACCCAAGTCCAGAGACAAAGAAGAAGCCACAGCAAGATGGCAGGAGGGGCACAATCATGATAAAATCAAATCCCACGTCTGCCAGGTGGGTGACCCACAGACTGGGAGAACAATAATACCAAAGAAGTTCTCACACTGTTGTGAAGGTTCTGAACCCCATGTCAGGCTTCCCAGCCTGGAGATCCAACAAAGGGACTGGGAATCCCCAGGAATCTGGCTTTGAGGGCCAGCAGGGTTTGATTTATGACTTCTTCCAGAGGACTAGGCGAAACAGACTCCAGTCTTGGAGGGCCCAAACAAAGTTCTGTGCACGCCAAGACCCAGAGGAGAGGAGCAGTGGCCCCACAGGACACTGAACCAAAAATACCTGCTAGTGTTGGAGGGCCTCCTCTGGAGGCGTTGGTTGGCAGGGACTCACCACAGGGATGGATGGGAGAACTGGAAGGTCCCCCTTGTCGTAAATCTTCCGGGAGTTTGCCATTAACCCTACCATAGAGACCATCAGAGAGCAGACAGAAGAAGCAAGAAGCACAGTTTCACAGCAGCTGAAACAAAAACCGTATTACAGGAAGTTCAGTTCAGTCACTCAGTTGTGTCCGACTCTTTGTGACCCCATGAATCACAGCATGCCAGGCCTCCCTGTCCATCACCAACTCCCGGAGTTCACTCAAACTCACGTCCATCGAGTCAGTGATGCCATCCAGCCATCTCATCCTGTCGTCCCCTTCTCCTCCTGCCCCCAATCCCTCCCAGCATCAGGGTCTTTTTCAATGAGTCAACTCTTCACATGAGGTGGCCAAAGTATTGGAGTTTCAGCCTCAGCATCAGTCCTTCCAATGAACAACAAGGACTGGTCTCCTTTTAGGATGGACTGGTTGGATCTCCTTGCAGTCCAAGGGACTCTCAAGAGTCTTCTCCAACACCACAGTTCAAAAGCGTCAATTCTTCAGCACTCAGCTTTCTTCACAGTCCAACTCTACAGAAAGTTAATCACAATGAAAAAGCAGAAAGTTATATCCCAGATGAAAGGACAAGATAAAGTCCCAGAAAAAAAACCAAATGGAGTGGAAATAGGCAACCTTCCAATAAATAATTCAGAATAATGACAGTGAAGATGATCCAGGATCTCAGGAAAACAATGGAGGCAAAAATTGAGAATATGCAAGAAAAGTTTACCAAAGACCTATAAGAATTAAAGAACAAATACACTCTAGAAGGAATCAATAGCAGAATAACTGAGGCAGAAGAATGGATAAATGACCTGGAGGAGAGAATGGTGGAAATCTCTGCCACAGAATAGTATATAGAAAGAAGAATGAAAAGAAATGAAAACAGTCTAAGAGACCTCTGGGACAACAGCAAACACATAAACATTTGAATTACATGGATCCCAGAAGAACAGAGAGAAAGGACCTGAGAAAAGATTTGAAGAGATACTAGCTGAAAACTTTCTGAATATGGGATAGGAACTAATCAATCAAGTCCAGGAAGCACAGAGAGTTCCAGGAATGATAAACCCCAGGAAGCACACACCAAGACACATAGAAATCAAACTGACAAAAATTCAAGACAGAGATAAAATATTAAAAGCAACAAGGGAAAAATGACAAATAGTACAAGGGAACTCCCATCAGGTTATCAGCTGATTTCTCAACAGAAACTANACTGTTTGCCCATCTATTTCCCATGAAGTGAGGGGACCAGATGCCATGATCTTCATGTTCTGAATGTTGAGCTTTAAGCCAACTTTTTCACTCTCCTCTTTCTCTTTCATCAAGAGGCTTTTAAGTTCCTCTTCACTTTTCTGCCATAAGGGTGGTGTCATCTGCATATCTGAGGTTATTGATATTTCTCCCGGCAATCTTGATTCCAGACAATGAGAAATTAATAATATCTTATGTCATTATCCTGGCTGCTTCTACAACTTTTTTGTTTTTTCATCCAACAAGAAGCCATAACTTTATTAATGATAGAAACAGTACAAATTTCAAGCCCAGCTACAGTTACTCTTTTGAAACACCAAAAAAAGGTCCTCTTTTCAGATGGTTACATTGTTAATTCCATAATAGCATTTCCAGTATCATTACTCTTGTTCTTCAGGGCTGCGACTGCCTTTGCTCTCGACACATTTGCTTCTGACATGACCAATTCTATGTCCTTCACTTCTACACCTGTTTCATCAACCTGTTCCTCTTCACTCTCCTCTTGTACAGTTGGAGTCTGTGTGTTTTCTTGGATGTTTGAGACAGCTTCACCTTGAACTTTGAATTTCTCAGCAGCTGCTAACTGTGCTTGCTGAGATAAATCCTCAATCTTGGCTTCCCCCAAAACAATGTAGGTATCTGAAGCTGGGCTCTTATACACATCTGGTTTTCTGATGACAAAAAGGATGTTCTTAGATTTCCGGATAGTGACTCTAGTAACCCCTGTAACCTGTCAAAGACCCAGTTTGGACATAGGCTCCCGTGCCTCCTTTTCACTCCGGCTCTGTCTTGCTTTACTGACTGGTTCTTCATCGATTTCAGCTGCTGCTGCCAGCCGAGCTTGTTGTGTGGTTACCTGTGTAGAATCCTGTTCCTCAAGCTCTGGGACTGATTCACCACTATCAGATTCTGTTCCAGACCCGGTCTCAGCCTGGGGCTGTGGCACTCTGCTTTGTAGCAGGGACGGTTTCTGGGGCTTCACCGGGCGTTTTGTGCGGGGAACGCAGAACCAAGATGGCGGCAGAAAGAGTGCTTCCACAACTTTCAATGCTCAAGAATTTGTTTTACAAGACTGTGGCATAACACCCTAGCTGATATATTAAGATAAAGACTGAAGTTGAGGGCTTCCCTAGTGGCCCCATGGTTAAGACTCTGTACTTCTCATGCAGAAGGTGCAGGTTCAATCCCTGGTCAGGGAATGAAGATCCCACATTCTGTACAGGGTGGCCAAAAGAAAAACACAAAAGTTGAAAGGACCTTTCCCTTTCTGATGACATTCCGTATGATTCCATTGTTGTTGTTCTGTCACTAAGTCATTCCTGACTGTTTGCTACCCCATGAGTGCAGCACACCAGACTTCCCTGTCCTTTACCATCCCCCAGAGCTTGCTCAAACTCATGTCCATTGAGTCGGTGATGCCATCCAAACGTCTCATCCTCTGTCTTCCCCTTCTTCTCCTGCCTTCAATCTTTCCCAGCATCAGGGTCTTTTTCAGTGAGTTGATTCTTCACATCAGGCAGCCAAAGTATTGGAGCTTCAGCGTCAGTCCTTCCAATGAATATTCAGGGTTGATTTCCTTTAGGATTGATTGGTTTGATCTTACAGTCCAGGGACTCACAAGAGTCTTATTGTCTAGCACTACAATTCAAAAACCTCAACTTTTTGGTGCTCAGCCTTATTTATGGTCTACCTCTGACTTCCATACATGACTACTGGAAAAACTATAGCTTTGAATAGATGGACCTTTGTCAGCAAAGTGATGTCTCTGATTTTTAATATGCCGTCTAGGTCTGTCATAGCTTTTCTTCCAAGGAGCAAGCATCTTTTAATTTCATGGCTACAGTCACTGTCTGCAGTGATTTGGGAGCCCAAGAAAATTAAGTCTGTCAGTGCTTCCACTTTTTCGCTGTCTATTTGCCATGAAGTGATGGGATTGGGTGCCATGATCTTAGTTTTTTGAATGTTGAGATTTAAACCAGCTTTTTCACTCTTCTCTTTCACCTTCATCAAGAGGTTCTTTCTTCACTTTCTGCCATTAGAGTGGTATCATCTGCATATCTGAGATGCGTATCATCTGAGGTTGTTGATATTTCTCCTGGCAATCTAGATTCTAGCTTGTGCTTCATCTAGCCCACCATTTCGCATGATGTACTGTGCATATAAGTTAAATAAGCAGGGTGACAATATGCAGCCTTGTCATACTCCTCCAATTTTGAACCAGTTAGTTGTTTCATATAAGGTTCTGACTGTTGCTTCTTGACCTACATACAGCTTTCTTAGGAGACAGGTAAGGTGGTCTGTTATTCCTATCTCTTTAAGAATTTTCCACAGTTTGTTGTGGAATCCACACAGTCAAAGGCTTTCACCCTTTCAGTGTTGCAGAAGTAGATGTTTTTCTGAATTTTTCTTGCTTTCTCTATGATCCTGAGAATGTTGACAATCCGATCTCTGATTCCTTTGCCTTTTCTAAATCTAGCTTATACATCTGGAAGTTCTCAGTTCATGGACTGTTGAAGCTTAGCTTGAAGGATTTTGAATAATACCTTGCTAGCTTGTGAAATGAGTGCAATTGTGTGGCAGTTTGAACATTCTTTGGCATTGCCTTTCTTAGGGATTGGAATGAAAACTGACCCTTTCCAGTCCTGTGGCCACTGCTGAGTCTTCCAAATTTGCTCATGTGTTAAGTGCAGCACTTTTACAGCATTATCTTTCAGGAATTGAAAGAGATCAGCTGGAACTCAATCCCCTCCACTGGCTTTGTTCATAGTAATGCTTCCTAAGGTCCACTTGACTTCACACTCCAGGTTGTCTGGCTCTAAGTGAGTGACCACACCATTGTGGTTATCTGGGTCTTTAAGACCTTTTTTGTATAGTCCTTCTGTATATTCTTGCCACCTCATTTTAATCTCTTCTGCTTCTGTTAGGTCCTTACCATTTTTGTCCTTTATCATGCCCATTCTTGCATGAAATGATTCCATGCTCTCAGATAAATACAGTCGAAGGCATTTCATTCACAGTGAAAATTAATATGTGTGTGTATCTCTGGCTGGGCTTTTCCCCTCCAGTTGGGAATATGGTTAAGCACAGTTGTGCTTTTGTGATTTGCATGCCCTTGGGTTGAATATGGAAAATGATTTACTCTTAGCTAATCTGGTTAATTATTGCTCTGTGTTTGATGTTGCAGGCATTAGATTCCAGGAGGTGGCAGGGAGGGACTGAGAGCCAAAACACGAATGCGGTGATGTGAGAGCACAAGTCAGAGCAAGAGGTGTCAGGGCTGTTAGCAGGAGAAAGAGGCACACACAGACAGAGAGAAGGGAGGAGGGAAGGAAGAAAGCGGGAAGGAGGGAGAGAAAGAGAATATGCAAAAACAAGCATCAGCAGGGGAGGGAGCAGAGAGAGAGAAACGGAAGGTTGGGAATATGGTTGAGGAGGTCTTTGTTACACACCTTGGTAACTTCCTGTATTCCCCTTTGGTGAGTGATTATGGAGCAAATGTAAGTTTGTTATATGCTCTTTAAGAAGCAGAAAACCATTTGAGTGAGGAGTAGCAAACTTACCCCTATGGGTTAAATTTCTTTGATTTCCACTTAGTCCTTGCTTTCAGATTCTGAACTTGGGTCCTGAGTTGTGTTAATCATTACTTAATACTTATATGGGAAAAGGGTTACCCTGTTGCAAGTCCCAGTTTCAATCAGTAAGTAATTATGAAAATTAGTCTTTAAAATGTTGTGAAGGGGCCTTGCTTCCTAGGCAGTAATTAAGCCTCTCAGCCATCCCTGGGTGGTTTTTTTTTTTTTTTTTCCCTTCTAGTTATTTTTTTGTCCCAAACTTAGTTTCTGCAAGTGGGAAGAGATAGCAGGTTGCTGCTGAATGAGGGATTCATTAGTTGAAGTAGATGAAGTTTCTATCAAGAGAAGGAATGAATGAATGATCAGGATATTTATAAAGCTAAAGAAAAGAAGAAAGATATTCTACTTTCTTCTGGCCAAAAAAATATATATATACTTTTAATGTGAACAGAACTTTTAAAACTCCAGGTGTTTTCATGGGCGTATTTTTGATTTCAAAACATGGAGCTAAATCTCGTCTTCAGTGGGGGCCAACTAAAAATTCTTGCCAACTTTAGTTTCTGGCATTTAGTAAGCAGGTGCTCAGAAAGAGCAACACATAATAATAATAGGAATAATAATAATGATCAGCATCCATAAAGTGCCATGGTGGCTGAGCATTATTATATAAGTAGAGCCGATAAGTCTTATAGGCATGCCACCAAAGGGTGGCATCAGGCACCATTGCCATCTGTTCCCCCTGGGGAACCTGGGGTTTTAAAGGTTCTGTTGACATTTTTTTAAAGTTAAACTTCCCCAAATCATTGGCTGTTGATCCATCAGTGAGAAATACAAGTGAGCTTGAATCTAAATATCAGCAGTTTTCTTGGCTCTTCGATTATTTAATTATGTACCCTATATAATTTTTAATGCACAGCCACAAAATTTATTTAATGGGAAAAAAAGGAGTCTAATATTTTTAAATTATTGAGAAAAATAATGCATTTTTATTACATTGAGGCAGTATTGTTTAAAGATCTTGCAAATAAAAATTGTTTTATTTGTTGCATTTTATTTATTTTGCTGTAAATTTGCATTTTGTTTGCTTTTTAAGGGTGTTAGCATAGGAGGGTGGAAAATCCTGGGAGTTAAAAGATCCAGTCTCTTTTTTTTCAATTTATTTTTTTATTGAAGGATAATTGCTTTACAGAATTTTGTTGTTTTCTGTCAAACCTCAACATGAATCAGCCATAGGTATACATATATCCCCTCACTTTTGAACCTCCNTTACTTCTGAATCTACTATCTACTCTTTAGATTTGACTTACATTTAAAGCTGACTCTTCAGAAGGAATATAAAAGCAAAGCCCACTATCTGCTTATCAAATGTAGTCACCTTTCTCGGAACATTTCCAACTCCTTTATACAACTAAAGTCTATGGAATTTATAAATAAATGCTGATTTACAATTATAGTTCCAAAATGTTCTATGCAAGAGTTTAAAAATGCTAAGAAAAGTAAAAAATTACTTTTCTAGCTTGTTTCTCATCTTATATTTTTGACAAGTCTGTTTGAATCATTACAGCTTGTTTTTAGTTTTTGATATCAACTTTTACATATTATTTAAGTTTTATTACACAAAATATTCAAAAATACCTTGTTAAAATATTAAATAAGATTTATTTGGAAAAGTCCAGCTTTCATCTTTGTCTCCTTCAACTAATCCCCTCATTCTGCTTTAAAGGCAACATTTNTTTACATATTATTTAAGTTTTATTACACAAAATATTCAAAAATACCTTGTTAAAATATTAAATAAGATTTATTTGGAAAAGTCCAGCTTTCATCTTTGTCTCCTTCAACTAATCCCCTCATTCTGCTTTAAAGGCAACATTTAAAAAACCCTTCCTTTGTCTCTACTTTTGAATGTAAGTAGATGATATGTAGATAGATTGAATGAATGGGTTTACATGGTACGTGGTACATGCTCCTATTATCCTCTTCTACCTTATTAAACAAAATGTTGTGTATGGTACACACACTTCTGTATATACTGAAAGTGAATTCTGGAGATTACTCCATAGCAAGACAGTTTCATTTTTTTCTAAAAATGCAGAGTATTCCACTGTTGGATGTACATCACTGTATTCATATAATCCCATTTGTTTCCCAGCATGGTCTCTGATTTCTGCTAAGACCCATATGGGATTTCCCTGTGACAGACAGTAAGTTTGTAACAGAAATTGGAGGGCCTCAGAAATGCATGTTATTGACTTGTGGCTTTGTCCTGATAGACTTCTGAGAACTATTTATGGTGAAGAATGCATCCCAGCCAAAGAACTAGCACATCAATGATGTTTATTGAAGAGACAGTAAAAGATTGAAGTACTATAGCCCACTATTACTATAACAAAAAAAAAAAANTTTTCCAAATTTGCTGGCATATTGAGTGCAGCACTTTCACAGCATCATCTTTTAGGATTTGAAACCTAGACACTTGTAAAACTTTATTTTCCCAGAGACTGAAAGGAGAGCTAGCATTAAAGGGTGAGAGACCTTTAATGGCCTAGCATTAAAGTTAGACCAATTGTAAGCCTGTTAGCACAGCAGCATGATAGTTAATAGATAAATGGCTACAGGTTTTGATCAGGGCCTACCTGCTCGATTCATGCAGACTGTGTAGAGCCATTCTCAGTGCAAATGGTCCTCTGTTCCCGAGTCCAAGCTCGCTCTACTCACTGCCCAGTAGGCCAATAAATCCCAGAGACTGAGGTGTTGAGACAAGGAAAATGAGTTTATTCAGAAAGCTGGCTGGCCGAGAAGATGGCACATTAGTGTTTCCAAATAACCGTATTGTCGGGGCCTGAATGCCATATTCTTTTATGGATCAGAGTTGGAGGAGGTGAGGAAACAAAGTAAAAAGATCACTTAATTCTTGCAAATCTCTCCTAGGATGGGGATGCTCAGGCAGGGGGATGTGTTCGTTTCACTTCCTCACAGTCCTCTACAGGTGGGCAGGCTCAGGTTATCTCCCTAACAACCAAAGGGGCAAGGTAAGGATAAAAGTCGCAGAAGCGGATCCAGTATGAATTCAGAATTCACCCTTACATCTCCACTGTTTCAGCACTGTTCTGAATGAGGGTTTATCCTCATTTTGTTCAGTGTGAGGAATTTCACATTTTTGCTCTAAAGAGAACCATTTATACCTGTTCTGTTTCCTGTTAGGAAAAGACTGTTGATGTCTGCTAGGGTATTGGGGAGGGATGGAGTGTGGTGGAGTAATTCATGATCTAAACTGGATGATACTATATTTTAAAATTACATTAAAGTTATAGGGCTTCCCTCGTAGCTCAGCTGCTAAAAGAATCTGCCTGCAATGCAGGAGACTCTGATTTGATTCCTGGGTCAGGAAGATTCCCTGGAGAAAGGATAGGCTACCCACACCAGTATTCTTGGGCTTCCCTGGTGTCTCAGCTGGTAAAGAATCTGCCTGCAACGCGGGAGACCTGGATTTGATCCCGGGGTTGGGAAGATCCCCTGGAGGAGGGCATGGCAACCCACTCCAGTATTCTTGTCTGGAGAATCCCCATGGACATAGGAGCCTAGTGGGCTACAGTCTGTGGGGTCACAGATTCGGACATGACTGAGCAATTAAGCACAGCACAGCACCTAAAGTTATAGCCTCTTTTCCTGGGTTCATGTATAATGCCAGGATGTTTCTCAACTCAGTGTTCCAAGTTGTTATTGTTGTCCTTGCTCAGTTGTGTCTGACTCTTTGCAATTCCATGGACTTCAGGACCCCAGACTTCTCTGTCCTTAACCATCTCCCGGAGCTTGCTCAAACTCATGTCCATTGAGTCGATGAGGCCATCCAACCATCTTATCCACTGTCGTTCCCTTCTCCTCCCGCCTTCAATCTTTCCCAGTATCAGGGTCTTTTCTAATGAGTGGGCTCTTCAGGTCAGATGGCCAAAGTTTTGGAGCTTCAGCATCAGTCCTTCCAGTGAATATTCAGGAATGATTTCCTTTAGGGTTGACTGGTTTGATTTCCTTGCAGTCCAAGGAACTCTCAAGAGTCTTCTTCAACACCACAGTTCAAAAGCATCAGTTCTTTGGCACTCAGCTTTCGTCATAGTCCAACTCTCACATCCATACATGATTACTGGGAAAACTGTAGCTTTGAGTATATGTACCTTTGTCAGCAAAGTAATGTCTCTGCTTTTTAATACACTGTCTAGGTTGGTCATAGCTTTTCTTTCAAGAAGCAAGCATTTTTAAATTTCATGGCTGCAGTCACCATCTGCAGTGATTTTGGAGCACAAGAAAATAAAGTCTGTCACTGTTTCCATTGTTTCCCCATCTATTTCACATGAAGCGATGGGACTGGATGCCATGATCTTCGTTTTTTGAACATTGAGTTTTAACCCAGCTTTCTCACTCTCTTCTTTCACCTTCATCAAAAGGCTCTTTAGTTTTTTACCTTTCCACCATAAGGGTGGTGTCATCTGCATATCTGAGATTACTGATATTTCTTCCAGCAATCTTGATTCCAGCTTTTGCTTCATCCAGCCTGGCATTTCGCATGATGTACTCTGGAAGTTAAATAAGCAGGGTGACAGCATGCAGCCTTGACGTACTCCTTCCCAATTTTGAACCAGTTCATTGTTCCATGTTCAGTTCTAGCTGTTGCTTCTTGACCTGCATACAGGTTTCTCAGGAGGCAGGAAAGGTGGTGTGGTATTCCCGTCTCTTAAAAAAAATTTTTTAATGTATTTATTTATTTTAATTGGAGGCTAATTACTTTATAATATTGTAGTGATTTTGCCATACATTGACATGAATCAGCCATGGGTGTACATGTGTCCCCCATCCTGAACCCCTCTCCCACCTCCTTCCCCATCCCACCCCTCAAGGTCATCCCAGTGCACCAGCCTGAGCACCCTGTATCATGCATCGAACCTGGATTGGTGATCTATTTCACATATTGTAATATGCATGTTTCAATGCTATTCTCTCAAATCATCCCACCCTTGCCTTCTCCCACAGAGTCCAAAAGTCTGTTATTTACATCTGTGTCTCTTTTGCTGTCTTGCATATAGGGTCATCATTACCATATTTCTAAACTCTATATGTGTATGCATTAATATCCTGTATTGATGTTTTTCTTTCTGACTTACTTCACTCTGTATAATAGGCTCCAGATTCATCCACCTTATTAGAACTGATTCAAATGCATTCTTTTTAATAGCTGAGTAGTATTTCATTGCGTATATGTAGGTATTCCCATCTCTTTAAGAATTTTCCACCGTTTGTTGTTCCAAGTCATCACTGTTCCTCATTTGGCCTTGATTCCTGAGCTGATGCAGGTTTGCTACTTCTGTTTTAGCTGAATTAGTTTCTCTGCTTCCTTCTCTAGAAATTTGTATTCAAAAGTGGCTTTTGGGGTCTTTTAAAAGCAGGTCTCAGTTGGCGTCCCTTGGCTTTGGCAGAAAAAAAGGCTGGGACTGGAGACATCAAGGGGTTGGCTTGGAGTCCTTGCTTTTTCCCAGTGCGTCTCCCTGCCTTGTCACCAAGGGGTAGAGTGTCCTTAGACTAGGCTAGAGGACCTCATAAGACACTTACCTTCAAGGACAGTGAACTTGTTAATATATCTTCTTGGACAAGTTTAATTCCTTCTTACTACCCTCTCCCATGGGACTTTATGGACCTTTATTTATATGACCTTTAAAAATAGTGGCTTTGTGTGAGCTATTGTAAAGTGAAAGTATTAGTCACTCAGTCATGTCCGACTCTTTGCAACTCCATGGGCTGTAGCCTCTGTCCATGGAATTCTCCAGGCAAGAATGCTTCAGTGGGTAGCCATTTCCTTCTCCCGGGATCTTCCCCACTCAGGGATCAAATCTGGGTCTCCCACACTGTGCAGATTCTTTACCATCTGACCCACCAGGGAAGCCCAAACTATTGTAAAAGGCTAAATGAATTCATCTTTGAACTTAATATTTTAGAATCTTCCTTTTAGAATCACTATACAGGCTTGGCTGTGAGTTACTCAGAATTTGGAGTGTAAATAGTGAAAGAAATATAAATCTGCTGCCTGTCTGTGCCAGTACTAACTCAGGCNAATAGTGGCTTTGTGTGAGCTATTGTAAAGTGAAAGTATTAGTCACTCAGTCATGTCCGACTCTTTGCAACTCCATGGGCTGTAGCCTCTGTCCATGGAATTCTCCAGGCAAGAATGCTTCAGTGGGTAGCCATTTCCTTCTCCCGGGATCTTCCCCACTCAGGGATCAAATCTGGGTCTCCCACACTGTGCAGATTCTTTACCATCTGACCTACCAGGGAAGCCCAAACTATTGTAAAAGGCTAAATGAATTCATCTTTGAACTTAACATTTTAGAATCTTCCTTTTAGAATCACTATACAGGCTTGGCTGTGAGTTACCCAGAATTTGGAGTGTAAATAGTGAAAGAAATATAAATCTGCTGCCTGTCTGTGCCAGTACTAACTCAGGCCCCTCTGGCCACCCATCTCTTTGTAGCATTTTTAATCGGCACTCTCGTTGCTTGGACCAGCCCTTGTCGGTGTTCTAATTTTTCAGGGCAGAGCTGTGTCTTCAGACAGAATCCATTGACTTAAACAATAGACCTTCTTGTCAGTTCTGCTGCTTTCAATAATTTACCTTGACTTGAAGTTCATTAGTGTATGCCGTTGGCAAAAGAGGCATAACTCCAAACTCAGCTAATTACTCAGCTATTCAGTAGCAGCATGACTAAGTAGAGCCTAGCCATCTTCACAAAGGGGCCTTCTCTGCCAGAGCCAGCCTCGAATGTAGTAGGTAACCGAGGCAGGGCTAGCATCGATGAGCCCAAACCAGAGAGGCGTGAAACTTTGAAGACAACTGTTAGTACATCCATTCCTCCCCCAGTATATTCCCTTTCCACATTGCCGTGGAAGTACTGCTGAGCCACTGCCCAGCCCCAAACCTGGAAATGCAAAGGAGTTGGGGTGGTGTGGGGAGCGGACACACCAGAGAGCCCTAGAAAGTCAGGTACTGACTTTCGAATTTAGTAGTAACTGGTGCAAGTGCTGAGGCTTAACTCACGCTTGGCCAACCATCAAGTATAGCTGTGCCTGTTGTTCACTGCACAAGGGCACTGAGCCAGAGGGTTAAGTGGGGTCAGAATCCAACCTTTGCTCTGTCTGGCAGAAGGCTGTATTGGCCTGGAAAAAGGGAGGCCTTGTTCAAAGGCTGGCATGGACACTGTCCTCTTCCCACGCCACGCACACGCATAGGACTCGTCTGCTCGGGGAGGGCGCCTTTCCCTGGCCTGCTTCATGGTGCTCAGTGGGCCAGTAGGAGCTGTGCTGCTTATCCACAGTCCTCAGAGTGGGTCAGACCTGTGTGAATTCTGAGTCCATCTTGACCTCAGGGATCTCCTGAGGAGATGGGTTCTCAGAGATCCTTGAGGGCATGGGAAGATTTCAGGTGCACACAGCAGCACGTGTGAGAGGTCGTGTGTGTGTGCTCTGTGACTAACTCGTGTCCAACTCCCTGCGATCCCATGGACTGTAGCCCACGAGGCTCCTCTGTCCATGGGATTTTCCAGGCAAGACTGCAGCAGTGGGTTGCCATTCCCTTCTCCAGGAGCTCTTCTCCAACCAGGGATCGAACCCAGGTCTCCAGCTTTGGCAGGTCAATTCTTTACCGCTGAGCCACCAAGGATTACACATGTAAGAGATCATTCCCTTTGAACTCTTTCAGTCCTGCTCACTACTCAGGAAGAAGGTGTTGAAAAGGACTGTCAGCAGGCTTCCTTGGGGGCTCGGTAATAAAGAATCAACTTGCCAATGTAGGAGACACAGGTTCAATCCCTGATTGGGGAAGATCCCACATGCTGCGGAGCAACTAAGCCCGTGCGCCACAACCATTGAACCCGTGTGCCTAGAGCTTGTGCTCTGCAATAGGAGAAGCCGCTGCAATGAGAAGCCCTTGCACTGCCACCGGGGAGCAGCCCCCGCTTGCTGCAACTAGAGAAAAGCCCACGCAGCGTCAGAGACACAGCCCAGCTAAACAAATACATCATGAGAAAATAAAGCGCTATCAGCAAGTGCTGGAGATGCCAGGCTAGCTGCCCAGCCCCGTGAGAGCGAAACCTAAACCCAGAGACCTTCATGCGTGTTGATAGCATTTGTGGTATTTATGTTTAGAATATTCTTTTATCTGTGCCAAGGGGTCCTGGTTTCCTACTTAAAGAAGTGAAGTAATGCTTAAAATATGAGTAAACATATAAATAATGCTTTCTTCGTTATTTTAGTCAAATCTAAGTTGTCACTGGCCCGGAATGAATTTAGGAAACAGATTTAGTGTGATGAGACCAAATATGAGAGTGAAGAAGAGAGGCCTTTTCAGAAACAGTAATGTAGGCTGCTGACAAACTCTGCCGAGAGCAGAAGGAAGCATTTGCACTGTTGTTGGAGGGATTTGGGTTCACATGTACAGTATGTGTTAGCGTGCACTTGTTCCGCAAAGGAAAGCTGAGAGATTGTAGGCTGAATTTTGGAGGGTGGGATTGGAATATGCAGGAGGGCCTGGAACTATTTCGAAGTCAAGCAATTGACCCCACATTTTTTTCTGAATGGAAGAAAGCCAGAAAGTTCCAGAAGGGAAACACAGTTATTGATTGATATTTGACTCAAAGGTCTCCCTTCCTGTGTCCCTCGCCTTCATTCTCTCTCAGTCTTTCTCACACACGAGTGCACTCACACTTATACACACACCCCAACCACCAAAGGTTCAAATCTGCCGTCTCCCTGGTAGAATTTCCTGTAGAAGCGACAATGTAAGTAACAGCCAGGCGGTGGGGAACTATAAAAGCATTGTTCTTAGACTTCTTCAGGTGAAAAAACATTCAGCTCTTGGCATGAGCGTGACTGAGGTAACTGCAGTAAAAGCATTGTGTGGTATCCAGTGGCAACTGTTATTTACGTTTACATAAAGGGAAAAAAGTGTCCTCTGATACAATCTCAGAAAACTGCTGCCACAGGCTTTTGAAACAATTAGACTATTTCACAGAGCATTAAGCTTAACAATGTCAGTCTATTCCTAAAAGCTCTTTAAGAAAATTTTTGCAATGAGGTCAAAATTTAGCTTGGCAAAAGAGAAACCTCAAAAGGCAATCTCATCCTTAAATTTTTTTTTTAGATGGCTTTTTTGAGATATAATCAACCTAAAATAAACTATTTAAAGTATGTACTTTGCTCATTTGACATGTGTATATCAGTGAAACAGTCACCATAGTCGAGAAAATGAACACGTTCATCACCCCGAGATGCCTTCTTTTGCACCTTGGTAATCCCTACCTCCCACCTGCCTCTGTGCATCCCCTTCACAGGCAAGAAAGTGCCCCTGTCACTATAGATTAGTTTGTCCTTACTAGAGTTTTATATTAAGAGCACTTATATACTCACTTTTATCTGGCTTCTTTCAGCATAATTATTTTGAGATTCATATACATTGCATCTTAGTTCATTCCATTTTACTACTGAATAACATTCCATTCAGTAGTATGTATGGGTATGCCACAATCTATTTAACCATTAACCTATTGATAGTCATTTGTTGGGTTGTTTGTAGCTTTGCTGCTGCTGCTGCTAAGTCACTTCAGTCGTGTTCGACGCTGTGTGACCCCATAGACGGCAGCACACTAGGCTCCTCTGTCCCTGGAATTCTCCAGGCAAGAACACTGGAGTGGGTTGTCATTCCTTCTCCAGTGCATGAAAGTGAAAAGTGAAAGTGAAGTCGCTCAGTCGTGCCCGACTGTTAGCGACCCCATGGACTGCAGCCTACCAGGCTTCTCCGTCCATGGGATTTTCTAGGCAAGAGTACTGGAGTGGGGTGCCATGGCCTTCTCCGGTTTGTAGCTTTAGTCTGTTACAAATAAAGCTACTATGAACATTTGTGTACATGTTTTGGTGTGGATATATATTTTCTTTTCTCTTGAGTAAAAGGCTAGAAGTGCAGTGGCTGGTAGTTGTATGTCTGACTAATAAATTATCTAATGTTTTCCAAAGAGTTATACCAATTTATGTCCTCAACAAATGAGAGTTCTACTGTTTCCCATGTAAGAGAATTCCAGTTCCNTTAATGATTGCTTTAGAGTTTATTATATGTCTTCAACTGAGTCTAAAGTGGTATTTTTCACTCACTGTATAAGGATCCTGCAGTAGTATACTTTCATTTTTACTTATTTCCCCAGCTTTTATGCTACTTTTTCATGCATCTTATTTATCTGTGTTAGTGAATAAATGTATATGTATATATAAGAAACACCAAAATCCATTGATATTGTTTAAATAGTTATTTATTAAAGAGATTTAAATAATAAAAAATATAGATAACAGTGCTGTATTATAATCCCAACCACTAAAATAAATGGTATTTATGGGAACTTCCCTGGAAGACCAATGGTTAAGATTCTTGTTTCCACTGCAGGAGGTGGGGTTTGATCCCTGATTGAGGAACTAAGTTATCACATGTGGCACAATGTGGGGGGAAAAAGATAATTATGTGATAAGATAGTGGTACTAATTATTGCTACAGTAGCAATCATATTACAATATACAAATATATCAAATTAACATGTTGTATGCCTTAAATTTAACAGTGCTATATGTCAAATATATTTCAATTTAAAAAAAAAATTTTGGATAAAGTATTTATTCATGTACTTCTGGTATCTTTCATACTTCTGTGCAGATCTATATTTCTGTTTGTTTTCACTTTTCTGTTTAAAAGACTTCCTTTGACAATTTTTTAGTGCAGATCTTAATGCTTTTATATATCTGANTACACATCTAGATGTGTATAAGAGACAGCTATATTTCTGTTTGTTTTCACTTTTCTGTTTAAAAGACTTCCTTTGACAATTTTTTAGTGCAGATCTTAATGCTTTTATATATCTGAAAATGTTTTTATTTCCCCTTTGTTTTTGAAATATATTATTGCTATGTATACAGTTTTCTAGGTTGATAATATTTTTCCTTTCAGAACTTTAAAAATACTCAATTAAAAAAAATAATAAAAATACTCAATTATCTTCACACTTGCATTATTCCTGATGAGAAATCTACTGTCTTGATCTTTGTTCCTGTGTATATAATTTAGCTTTCTTCTTCTGGCTACTTTTAAGACTTTCTTTTATTATTCATTTTGAGTTTGATCATTATGTGTCTTGCTATAGTTAGTATTCATGTATCCTGTCCTTGAGGTTCATTGAGGGTCATAGATCTGTCAGTTTATAGTTTGAATCAAAATTGGAAAAATTTTAGCCTATATTTCCTTGAATATTTTCTTTGACCTCTACCCTCATTCTTTAGGGAACTTCAATTATATACATCTTCCCTGGTGGCTCAGAGGGTAAAGCGTCTGCCTGCAATGCAGGAGACCCGGGTTCAATCCCTGGGTCGGGAAGATCCCCTGGAGAAGGAAATGGCAATCCACTCCAGTATTCTTGCTTGGAGAATCCCATGGACAGAGAAGCCTGGTGGGCTACAGTCCACAGGGTTGCAAAGAGTTGGACATAACTGAGCGACTTCACTTTAGATAACAAAGTTGTTTTTCAGTTTATCAGTGGTCTTTCCATTTTAAAAATTATTTTTTCTACCTTTGTTTCATTTTGAGTAATTTTAATTACTTTGTTGTCAAGTTTCTGAATTACCTATAGGGAATCTCAGACTTAGCTTTTCAAAACTGAACTCTTGTGGGTGAGAAATGGGAAGGAAAGATGAAATTAAGAATGGCATAAAAAAAAAAGAATGGCATCAAACTTTTGTTTTTTTAGCTAGTGCTTGCCCCTTCCTCCCCCCTTACCAATAAGAGAAATGAAGTTGTCATTTACTGGAATGGAAAAGACTGGGAGAAGAGAATCAAGAGTTCAATTCTACGTGTTTGAAGTTTTCTTTAAGTTGTCAAGAAGGCAGTTGGACATGTAGGTCTGGAGTTCATGGGAGAAGTATGAGCTGAAACCTGGATTGAGAGTCATCAACATATAGAAAACATTTAAAGCAAAGCCTGGGGATGAGATCACCTAGGGGTAAGTATAGATGGAGAATGAAAAAAGGCTGAGAATTGGGGTTATCCAACATTTAGAGGTCAGGGTAGATGAGGAAGAGCCGTTAAAGGAGATTGAGCTCTGGGATCCATGGGGCCTGCAGCCAGATTCTTGGAACCAGCTTTGCTTTCCCGTAGTCTGGGATTAACCCCAGAATTTGGCTTCACCTGCCAGTGGGTGGGCAGCAGCTAGGGCCTTCTGGACCACCCAAACATGAGCCAGCACTAGCCCTTGGGCCTTCTCAGGTTCTACTATGAGCTACCTCATGACTGGCCCCACTAAACAGCAGCCAGCAGCATCTGCACAAGGCAGGGCCTAGAAACCAATCAGATGAGGGGCCAACCAAACCTACCAGACCATCCACATAGCCTGCCGCAACAGAGAGACCCGTGTAGCCTCTTGGGGAAAACCCCTAGAGCTTGGGTGACGAGAGGGGCCTACACCACTGGGATGCGTAGGACGTGACCAGAAAAGGCCGCTTCCCCAGGATCGAGAAACAGAACTAAATTTCCACACACACAACCATACAGACAGCACCTTAGACAAAATGAGGCAGTGGAGGAACGCGTTCCAGCTCAAGGGAAAAGAGCAACCCCTAGAAGAAGAACTAAGCAAAGTGGACATAGGCAATCTGCCCGAGAAGGAGTTCTGAGTAATGATGCTAAGGATGATCAAAGAACTAGGAAGGAGTGAATGTATAGAATGAGAACTTAGAATTTTTTAAAGAAGAGTTAAAGTATAGAGAATAACCAAACAGGGACGAAGAACACAGTAACTGAAATGAAAAATATACTTGAGGAATCAATAGTAGACTAAATGATACAGAAGAATGCATCCGTGAGCGGGAAGACAAGGTAGTGGAAATCACTGCTGCTGAACAGAATAAAAGAAAACAGTGAAAAGAAATGAGGACAGTCTGGAGACCTCTAGGACAACGTCAAATGCACCGATATTCACATCACAGAGACAGAGAAAGGGCCTGAGAAAATGGTTGAAGAGATAATAGTTGGCAACTTCCTTAACCTGGAAAAGTTAAAGTCAGCCAAATACAGGAAATTCAGAGTCCCACCCAGGATTAACCCAAGGAAAAACACACCAAGAGACATTGTAATCAAAATGAGAAAAAGAAAGAATACTGAAAGCAGCATTACATTTATTTTTAGTGGTTGGGATACTTAAGTTCTCATCTCTTACCAAGTTTCATGATTATAATACAGCACTGTTGTCTATGTTTTTTTATTATTTAAATCTCTTTAATAACTACTTAAACAATATCAATGGATTTTGGTGTTTCTTATATATACATATACATTTATTTACTTACACAGATAAATAAGATGCATGGAAAAGTAGCATAAAAGCTGGGGAAATAAGTAAAAATGAAAGTATACTACTGCAGGATCCTTATACAGTGAGTGAAAAATACCACTTTAGATTCAGTTGAAGACATGTAATAAACTCTAAAGCAATCATTAAAATAAAACAGACATATCTAATACGTCAGCAGAGTGACTAAAATGCAGTGTTTTTTTAAAAACTTCAAAAGAACCCATAAAAAGAACAGGTACATGAGTTGTTTTTCATCACTTTACAAGGAGAGAAATGCAAATCAAAACCACAGTGACATATTGCCTCACATCTGTCAGAATGGCTGTCATCAAAAAGATAGCAAATAATAAGTGCTGGTAATGATGTGAAGAAAAGGCAACCCTTGTGCACTGATGATGGAAAAATAAATGATGCAGTTTCTGTGGAAAACAGTATGGAGATTCCTTTACAAAATAAAAATAGAACTACATATCATCCAGCAAGTCCACTCCTGGATATTTATCCTAAGAAAACAGAAACACTAGTTAGAGAAGATATATGTACCCTTGCATTCAGCATTATTTACAATAGTGAAGAAATGGAAGCTGCCTAAGTGTCCACTAATTGATGAATAAAGTTTTGGTATGTGTGTGTTTGTATGCAAAATAGAATATTCGGTTCAGTTCAGTCACTCAGTCGTGTCCAACTCTTTGCGACGCCATGAACCGCAGTACGCCAGGCCTCCTTGTCCATCACCAACTCCCGGAGTCCACCCAAACCCATATCCCTTGAGTCGGTGATGCCATCCAACCATCTCATCCTCTGTCGTCCCCTTCTCCTCCTACGCTCAATCTTTCACAGCATCAGAGTCTTTTCAAATGAGTCAGCTCTTTGCATCAGGTGGCGAAAGTACTGGAGTTTCAGCTTCAACATCAATGAATACCCAGAATACAATATTACTCAGCCATAAAAATAATTTCTTTTTCTAATTTTCCTTGTTATGACTTCTTAGATACAACCATAATTTAAAAGTAGACATTTAATTTTAATTACCAAATACATGGGTTCTTAAAGTATCTTTGATATTAATTTCTCACTTAACTGCTTTCTTTTCTGCGAACACCCTCTGTTGAGTTTTCAGTCTTCTAACTTTACTGAGGCTTTTAATGGCTAAGTCAAAGATCTCTCTTGGTAAGTGTCACGTCCTTGAAAATACGTGGGTTATTTTCAAATATCTTTTGATATTGATTTCTAACATAATTCCACAGGGATAAGAGAACAGACTCTGTATGATTTCAATACCTTTAGACCATGAAAGTTTTGCACATTGTTTTATGTCTCTGGATATGTTCCAGTGTCTCCTAGTTTACAGTCAAGTTCTATGGGAACTTGGAGAGAATTTGTATCCTACTGTTGTATGAAAATTATATCAATCTTAATTGTGTCGAGTTGGTTCATAGTGCTTTTCAGGTCTACTGTATTCTACTTTTCTGTATTGTCATTCTATTAAATTTTGAGAGTTTGATATTGAAGAAAATAAAGGGCTTATAATCTTAAAAACAGTTAGAACTGGACATGGAACAACAGAATGGTTCCAAATAGGAAAAGGAGTACGTCAAGGCTGTATATTGTCACCCTGCTTATTTAACTTATATGCAGAGTACATCATGAGAAACGCTGGGCTGGAAGATACACAAGCTGGAATCAAGATTGCTGAGAGAAATATCAATAACCGCAGATATGCAGATGACACCACCCTTATGGCAGAAAAGTGAAGAAGAANCAGGGGATGAGATGGCTGGATGGCATCACTGACTCGATGGACGTGAGTTTGAGTGAACTCTGGGAGTTGGTGATGGACAGGGAGGCCTGGCGTGCTGCAGTTCATGGGGTAGCAAAGAGTTGGACATGACTGAGTGACTGAACTGAATCTTAAAAACAGAAAGAATGATATCTTGCCATTTGTGTCATGGATGGACCTAGGGTTTTATGCTAAGTGAAATAAGTCAGACAGAGAAAGATAAATACTGTATGATTTGACTTACGTGTAGAATCTAAGAAAGGGAACAAATAAGCAAACATAACTAGACAGAAACAGAGTTACAGATACATAGACCAGACAAGTGGTTGCCAGAGAGGAGGGAGGTCTGAGAGGAGAGAAATATGTGAGATTAAGAGGTATAAACTTTCACTTACAAAATAAATGTCACAGTTATAAAATGCACAATGTGGGGGATATAGTCAGTAATTATGTAATGTCTTTATACGGTGACAGATGACAGACTTATCTTGATCATTTTGAAATGTATAGAAGTATCAAATCACTGTTGTATACCAGGAACTAACCTGGTTTTATAGGTCAATTATACTTCAAAAACAAACCTGTAGAAAAAGAGATCAGATTTGTGGTTAACCAGAGGAGGGGATGGGAGGAAGGGAAAGTGGATGAAGGTAGTCAAAATGTGAAAACTTGCAGTTATAAGATAAATACTAGCGGTGTTATGTATAATGTGATAAATATAATTAACACTGCTATACGATATATAAAGTGAGAATAATCCTAAGGGTTCTCTTCATAAGAAAAAAATAATTTCCTCTATGTGTTTCATGTTGTAACTATATGAGGGGATGAATGTTCACGAAACAGTGCGATACTCATTTCATGATGCACGTCATTGTGCTGTACACCTTAAGCTTAAGGCAGCGCATGTGTGTGCTTAGTCGCTAGTGCTGTATGTCAATTATATCTCAGTAAAACTGGAAGAAAACATTTACTACTTCCATTACGTGTTACTGTCAAATTTAAATGGGATAGCATATGTTAACTCCCTGGAGATCAGTAGGTTCTTGGTCCATTATTATTATTCCTCTTATCTTGCCATGTTTTCCAGTGTTTTAAAAGGGACAAACTATACATTTGTTTCCTTGTGTCATTAAAAGTTAGAACCACTGGAAACAGACTGGAACAACAGACCAGAGGCTTGTAAAGAAGGTGGTGTTGGTCCTTGTGTCATTATTTGGTGTCCCCTTTCTCTTTCAGACAGTCTGGCTTTGTCTCCGACGTATAGGAAGTGTCTCCCCAGCATACAGCTATGATGAAATGTACGACCACAAAGATGAAGCTTCCTAGGGTTTCCTAGGGTTATATCGGAGAAGGCAATGGCACCCTACTCCAGTACTCTTGCCTGGAAAATCCCATGGATGGAGGAGCCTGGTAGGCTGCAGTCCATGGGGTCGCAAAGAGTCGGACACAACTGAGCAACTTCACTTTCACTTTCTCTTTCAGAAGTGGAGGATACATTATATGAGCCCCCTATTTGAGGAATACAGAACCTTTACATGTTTTTACAGGACTCTGTAGTGCTCATTGGAAAAGACCCTGATGCTGGGAGGGATTGGGGGCAGGAGGAGAAGGGGATGACAGAGGACGAGATGGCTGGATGGCATCACTGACTCGATGGACTTGAGTTTGGGGAAACTCCAAGAGCTGATGATGGACAGGGAGGCCTGGCATGCTGCGATTCATGGGGTCGCAAATAATCAGACATGACTCAGCGACTGAACTGAACTGAACTGATAGTGCTCCTGGGTGGTTTTGCTGAGAGTCGTTTTTTAGGTTGGGAAATAGGATGGTGTTTCAGTGAGATTAAAAGGATATCCAGGTTAACTTCCAGATTTAAATTCTGCCATGAAGTTGAGAAAGATAAATGACATTGAGGATGGAAAGACAGACCCCTCCACAGTGAAGTTTTCTGTCCTGGTTAGAGGGGGCAGTATTATGTATGGCTTCCTGTTATAGGCCAGGGGGAGTCATATTAGGTAAAATATGCTGCAAACTCTATTC
This sequence comes from Neotragus pygmaeus, assembly GCA_006410875.1. Taxonomy (NCBI): domain Eukaryota; kingdom Metazoa; phylum Chordata; class Mammalia; order Artiodactyla; family Bovidae; genus Neotragus; species Neotragus pygmaeus. The sequence continues at coordinate 239,422 of SJYV01014858.1, forward strand.
AAAGTGTATAGTCCTTTCATGTGTATTATTCCATTTGAATCTCAACATATTCTCTAGTGTTTTGTTTTGTTTTTTAATAGGAAAATAGCTAGTAAGTGGTCTGAGACTAAAACTCATATATCCTCATATTCTTTCCCTTATGACATGCATCTGGGAGCCTTCTCTGCTCTTGGGGTAGGGCTTTTACTGACAAGGACAAAAAGTGAGTTTAGGTGGTTTTCTGGAGTGAACTACATGGTTATTTTTCAGGAGACCAATTAACTTTACTAGATAAGGTATCTTTGCTATATGAGGTATTGAGAAGATATAGGGTTTTGGACTGAAAAAAAAAATCATTGTTCATTTCCAAGATGAAATAGTAACTGATTGACTACTGTCAGATTTGAGTATGTGCCCCAGCTGGCTCTAGTGATAAAGAACCCGCCTGTCAGTGCAGGAGACGTAGAATCATGGGTTTGATCCCTGGGTCTGGAAGATCCCCTGGAGGAGGGCATGACAACCCACTCCAGTATTCTTGCCTGGAGAATCCCATGGACAGAGGAGTCTGGCGGGCTACAGTCCTTAGGGTCACAAAGAGTCGGACATGACTAAAGCAATTTACACTCACGGCATACATTTTTCTTGACGCTAGAAATTTAATTCCTTTCTCTTTCCCTCAGAAAACACAATAAAGCAAAGGGAAGGAAAGCTGTGGGCAGAATTGTTAAAAGAGCTTCTTCAAGGGGCTGACCTGATAGCATCTGAAGCTCTTACTTAGTACCTTCCTCACACACCAACTTCTAAATCAAGGATTACAGTATGGAATTTAGAAATTAAAGAAAAAATAAGAGCTTATGGCTAATTGCTCTTTCAACTCTTTTTTTCTAAATATACAGTCTTTGGAGAAAAGTCTTACAAATAATTCTTTTATCTCAATGCCAGGCAATATTTCATTTTGATCTAGGAATCCAGGGTTTGGCTATATATTTCTTTTTGAAAAATGTTAGCATTTTTTTTGCTGCTGAATTAAGTAACTACTCAAAGAAAAAAAACCTTATACAGCTCTTTCCTGCTGTCCTAAAACCATATCAAGACCCCACATAGCTGAGAAAAGGAAATTGTACCCTAAGGCTTAACACACAAGTCATCAAGGCTGTTCTCTGTGAAAGCTCAGCTGTCAGCAGCCTGGAAATTAGGACTGTAGGGAATGTTGAAATTTAAAGTTCGTTTTTAACATGAAGGGGGTTCACACAGTGCTACTCTGAGGGCTAATCTTCAGTGGCAGATGCAGAGAAAGAAGCCTGAAGTGTTATTAGGAGAGCCCAAGGCTTCCATCCTAGGTAAGCCCCGTTGACTTTCAGTTCAGGTGTCAGCCAATCATTGCCAAGAACATGTCTGAAGAGACTGATCCCAGCTATTTCGAAGGGCCATCTTTTGTGCAAGGTACTTAGAGAATCATGTTGTGTTATACTCTATGGTATGTATTATGTATACCATAATGACCACAGATATCAATGATGCTAATGATTTTTTTTTTCCAAGTTAAGCATAGACTTGTGGAAAGAAAGCTCATATTGTTGGGAGACTATCCTTGTTACAGTGAAATAGATATTGCATTAAGTAGAAAAATTGTTTAAACTTGTTTCAGTTTTCACATCTGTAAATGGAGCTTCTAATAACTTCTCTATATACTTTGTTGGGATGTATTAATGGTCAAATGGGTAATTCGATGTCAGATCCTTTGAGAAACTAGCCTAGCCTCTGTCTAGCCTACATTGCTGATGAGTTTCCTCATTATCATTAAATTTTTACTTACAGTTTGTCCATTTAGGCATTTTACGATTTTATGTAATCAAACATGTTATTTTTTTAGGCTTTTGAAGTAGTGTCAGATTTAGGGGATTAGCTTATGATGTGTGATGTAATGAAGCTTAAAATGTGAAAGTAGTGTCTGTTTTAAAGCCACTTTCTCATGCATAGGAGGGATGTGTTGTTCATCTACATGTTCTTTGGATTATGTAGCTTTACAGTGAAGGGGCTATGTTATTCCAATTCATATTATTGCCAAATTACCCTGGTTAGTGTAATAATAATCTATTGCAGTGTAACAGAGCCCCCCAAAACTTAGTTCCTTAAAACACCAGCAGTCATTTATTATCTCTCATGGTTTCTGTGGTTCAGGCATTCTGAAGTGGCTTGGCTGGGAGATTCTGTACAAGAGTTTCCAGTGACATTGCAGTCCGCTGTTGGCCAGGGCTGCAGTCATCTGAAGGCCTGACGGAGGCTGGAGGGTTGATGTCTTAGGTGACTCACATAGCTGCCAGCTGTGCTGCAAAGTTGGTCCCTCTTCACGGAATGACTTGAGTGTCCTCACGACACAGTGTTTGACTTTCCCTAGAGCAGGTGGTCGCAGAGACCAAGGCAGAAACTCCAATGTTTTTTATGACATAGCCTGAGGAGTCATATATTATCATTTCCACCTAATTCTATTAGTTGTGTAATAAACCAGCCCTTGCTTCAGTGTGTTTGTGTTGGAAGAAGGGAAGAGCACTGCTAAGGATATGATTACCAGGAGGTGGGGTCATTGAGGGCCATTGTGGAGGCTCCCTCCCACTGCAGTCAAAGAGCTTGAATAAATAGAATTTATTCAAGTATATACTTCTTTTAAAAATTTTATTTTTATTGAAGGATGATTGCTTTACAGAATTTTGCTGTTTTCTGTCAAACCTCAACATGAATCAACCAAAGGTATACATATATCCCCTCCCGTTTGAACCTCCCTCCCATCTCCCTTCCCATCTCACTATACTTTTAAACTTAGAAAACTGGAAAGCCATATAATTAACACTGGAGCTTATCCACAGTTCTGTTAACCTTACAGTCAGATAGAAATGAGATGGATGAGGTTTAAGAGCCTTCCATACAGAAGGCGTCCAAGAGTACACTGATGTGGTACTTCTGGTATACTTTCTGGGACTAACTTTGTTATTCTTGATATTCTACTTCATTAAATTTCTGTGAATCCAGATATTTTGAAGAAAATAAATCAGGAGCAAAACAATGTTTGACAGAGTAAAATAGCTGCTAATAACAGCAGTATGTTTTATTTACTGAGTGTCTGCTGAGTGTCAGATTCTTTTCGTAAGTTACATCTTATCTAGTCTTGCCAGTAGCCACTGATGGAAGGTGATGTTTTCCCCATTTAAAATCTGACACAACTGGTGCTCATAGTAATTCATCTACGATCATGTAATAGGTAGGGCTTCCCAGGTGGCGCTAGTGGTAGAGAACCTGCCTGCTGATGCAGGAGATGTAAGAGATGTTGGTTCGATCTCTGGGAAGATCCCATGGAGAAGGAAATAGCAAACTACTCCAGTATTGTTGCCAGGAAAATCCCACGGACAGAGGAGCCTGGCAGGCTACAGCCCCTGGGGACGCAAAGAGTCGGACACGATTGAAGCAACTTAGCACACGCACAACACACATGTAATAGGTGGTTAAGCTGAGACTTGAACTCAGGTGTGTCTTCTGTAAAGGTTGTGGCTATTCTATTACCTCTTACCATATCCCATTGATATATTATAAATGCATGCATACATAAAATATATGGCTGAGAGAGAGTTGAAAAACTGCAGAGTTGTGTGTTATCTGGAAGGATTTGTCAAGGGTAAAAGATCTAGGAAAATGTAATTCCAGATACTTTGAAAATGAAAAGTGCTTTATAAATGTAAGGTGGCAGTGTTATTAATATTATTCAGCTTGGAGAAATAAGAAAATGAATCATGTATAATTTCTCTATTTCTTCTTCAGTGAAATTATAGCAGAACACCTGCCCATTAATCCTTACCCTGTTAAAACAATAACTGTCTATGCAGGTAATACATTGGAATTAATGTGTAATTAAAGAAAATTATCATCCACTTGGCTATGAAATAGGAATGGCAGTATTTCAAGTTGATATATATTCTAGACCAATAAATGTTTTAGACTAGGAAACTCTGCTAAAATGTGTAATTCAGGAAGTTATCAAATCATCAGTTTAAAATTAAAGCATAAAGAGCTTTATGCCTGTAAAAGCATTTTGTTGTAATGTTGATATGGTGTCATATTTGTCTTCAGCACAAAGAAATTGCCTTTTTGACAACTGCTGTTTAAGGAAAATACACCTTGGGAATGGGAATAGCATGTTTCTTTTGGATTTCTCCTCTCCCAGCACGTTTGTTGGGGGGGATTAGCACATTAATAGTGAACTGAGATGATAGTCATCGGGTGGGTATGATATGTAACCCTTGTTACAGCACCTTGGCGCCCAGCCCACATACACCAGCAGCTAGAGCCCTGATTTCATTGTGAGAGGAGTTAGAAGAATTTGAAGAAGGTCACAGTCATCTATCTGTTATCACTCTGCTAGACAGAATCTCTTTAAGGAGGAGCATGCAACATATTTTAAAACATGCGATGAAGGCCCCCAAATGACGATGTTCATCTTACCAGTTTCTAATGAAACTGCTCAGTCTCTGAAACAGAGCTCACAAGGCCTGCACCACAAAATTTGAGAAAATGCCTTCACTTTACATTGTCTCAGCGAGAGTCAGCATATACAGCCACTGTATACAGTGAGGTAGGTTGTTATTGTTCAGTCGCCAAGTCATGTCTGACTGTTTGTGACCCCATGGACTGCAGCATGCCAGGCTTCCCTGTCCCTCACCATTTCCCAGATTTTGCCCAAGTTCACGTCCATTGAGTCAGTGATGCCATTCAACCATCTCATCCTCTGTTGCCTTCCTCTTCTTCTGAGCAGGTACAGGAAAGCAAAAAAATATTTTTCAGTCCTGTTAGGTTTCATTGACTTTGCATTCTTGTGAGTGGGACAGTAGTCAATCCTATTGAAGAGGGAAAAAACTGGAGACTGAAGTTCAGCGTTCTGCTCAAGGCTGTTTGTTGATTGGAGAGCAGCACAGAGTCTGGAGGAGCCTTGATATCCCAGAATGCTCCTCCCTTGTCACCAGATGTAGCCGTGAATCTCTGAGTATTATGCCCTTTGTTTTTCTTCTAAGGATATTTCAGAGAAGAAATTGAATTTGAATCCTCCAACATGGAATTTAGTTTTGTGAAATTTTATCGAATGTTTATGTGTGTGTTCAGTCGTGTCTGACTCTTTGTGACCCCATGGACTGTAGCCCACCAGGCTCCTCTGTCCGTGGAATTTTCCAGGCAGGAATACTGGAATCTTGTTGCTATTTTCTCCTCCAGAAGATCTTCCCGACCCAGGGATCGAACTCACATCTCCTACATTAGCAGGCGGATTCTTTAACTCTGTTTCACCTATGAATGTTTAGGCGAATGCATATTTGTTCTTACATAGTTAAAATTCGGATGTTCAAATCTGTTTTGCTTACGATTGTTTGCTACTACAAAATCTTAATTATAATAATATATCATGGTAATATCATAATCCATCAAGTACATTTATCATAATTCAACTGTTACATTACTATTAGACATCTAAGGTTGTTTCCAAAATTTCCTCTGCTGTAGCTGAAAATGTAGTCAACTTTGTTATGAATATAGCTTATTCCCCTCCCTAAATTATTGTTTTTCTTAAGCTGAAAATTTCACTATGAACTTAGAAGTTCAAGGCCAGTTTTACAGTTTATTTGATTATCTTCCTGATAGATGGTGAGTGCTTTTCTCATAGATGATGTGATTTTTTTAATCTTAATTTTTGAGAGTCTAATCTTCACCTAGAGGTTCATATAACTGATTTGTCTGACCAGATTTAATGATTGTATCAGTAATGATCTCAGCAGGACAGACGAAATTCACCTCATTGGTTCGAATGAAGAGAGTTAAGTGAAGGGCGGCTCATAGACGTGTGTGAGGTGAGAGAACTGACAAGAAACTACAACAGTGGGAAACTGCGGCCAGCCCTGGGCTGAAAGTGTTCCGTGAGCACTCAGAGCCGCAGTGGAGGAAGCGGATGCCTCCTGGGTCTGTGCAGGGATGCAGTTTCCAGCAGTGATGACCAGCATGTGGCGGGTGGAAGGAAGCACCCCAGCTTCCCTCTCCTCCCTTGCCCTCATCTCCTACCAGGGTGTCCATTGGCCCAACCCAAACTGAAGTCAGCTGATGCAGGAACCTGGGTGGTTCAGTTTACAGGGGTTGCCCTCCCAGGCCACAGAGCAGTGTAGACAGTGGATCTCAGGCTAGTGGAGGCAAAGATGCAGATGACTAAAAACTAACACAATGGTGGGAACTTTCTCTCAGTGGCAATACAGGGCCTATTTTGTAGAATCTTAAGTTTGGATTATGTTTCCTGTCTCTCTAAATGATAGTCTTATGGAGAACAGGATGGAGGTTCTTTAAAAAACTAAAAATAGAACTACCAATCGGGACCCATCAATCCCACTACTAGGCATATATCCAGAGAAAACCATAGTTCAAAACATGTACCCCCAGTGTTCACTACAGCACTATTTATGATAGCCAGGGCATGGAAGTAACCTAAATGTCCATCAGCAGAGGAGAGGGTAAAGAAGATGTGATACATATGTACAATGGAATATTAGCCACAAAAAAGAATGGAATTGGGTCATTTGTAGAGATGTGGATGGCCCTAGAGACTGTCATACAGAGTGAAGTAATCCAGAAAGAGAAAAACAAATATTGTATTTTAACACATATATGTGGAATCCAGAAAGATGCTATGAGCCAGCAGGAAAGCCCAGAAAAATGGTACAGATGGATCTATCTCCAAGGAAGGAGCAGAGACGCAGGCAGAGAGAACAAACAAATGGACACAAGGGAAGGAGAGGTTGGGACTGACATATATACACTGCTATGTGTAAAATAAATAACTAATGAGAACCTACTGTATAGCTCAGGGAACTCAGTGTTCTGTGGTGAGATAAACGGGAAGGAAATCCAAGAAAAGAGGGGACATATGTGTACATATAGCTGTGTACATTTGCTAGAAAGTAAATGGTAAAAACGAACACAACATTGTAAAGAAACCATAGTTCAATAAAAAGTAATTTAAAAAATACACTGTAGTCTCTGAGAAAGCTCCTAAGTACTGCATTTTCTTTATTATGAAACTAAGACACTGAGAGAGCATGGGGCCTCCGAAAGGGCACTCGGCACTAGTGGGAGCAAGTCACATCTTCTGCTGGGCTCTGTGTTTGCTCCTTGGCAACTTTTGTTATTATCTTATGTCAACTCTGATTTTATCCTATATCCTAGCTGTTCCACATCTCCTTCAGCTCCTAACCTCACCCCTCATGGTTCTGACCCAAGTATGATCTTAGTTTCAAGGACACATTAAGGGCAGATTATTTGTAAGAACTTGGTCAGAGCATTCCACAGGGCATTTCTTACATTAGAAGGTGACTGTGAGCATTTGTAGACCTTGGGAGTTTGTGATTCTTCCATAAGAATTTTTAAATGTTGATTCACTTTGGATGGCAGTAAAAATTTAGACATAATTCTATATATTTGGATAACTGTCTTATAACTAAGCACTGTGACATGGTTTTTGTGTCTTTGCCTGCCTTTAGGTTTTTGATTTGTGTTCAGATTAGCGTCAGGTCAAACCAAAATAAATGTAGAGGGTTCTTAAGAAAAGTCAGAGTTGAATTAATTTGATGCCAAAGTACTATTTATATTTAAAGACCAAATGCTGACAGAGCAGGTTTGATGAAGAAAGATTTCACAATAGTTCCAGTGGGGAAAGTGGTGGGAGAATACAGTCATTGCATTGAATATGGAGGTAAATGCTTGCTGAGCTCAAAAGGGCCCTGTGCTACAGCACTCAGTGACCAGCACCACATAAGTATTCATTTGGGCAGCAGTGTGGTTTCAGAGGAACATCATATAGTATGTTTTATTCATACTATTTGGAATGCTGTTGGTTTTATTTATGTACTTTGAAATTTTTATTGAAATATAGTTGATTTACAGTGTTGCATTAGTTTCTGGTGTGTATATAAATATATGAATTCTTCTGTAAATAGACTGTACACTATATATAGTATGTAGAATATATAGTATATATACTATCACACACATATATAATTCTTTTTCAGCTTCTTTTCCATTATATTTTATTGCAACATACTGAATATAGTTCCTTGTGGTACACAGTAGGTCCCTGTTGTTTTGTCTTTTTTATGTAGAGTCATTTGCATTTATTAATGCTGAACTAATTTATCCCTACTTCCTCTTGCCCTTTCCCCTTTGGTAACCATAAGTATTTTCTATGTCTCTGAGTCTATTTCCATTTGGTAAATAAGTTCATTTGTATAATTTTTTTTAGATTCTGCATATAAGTGATATCATATGATACTTATCTTTGTATACTTTATAATCTCTAAGTCCATCCGTGTTGCTACAAATGATATTATTTCATTGTTTTTTATGGGTGAGTAATAGTCCATTGTGTATGTGCGTGTGTGTGTATACACACCACAGCTTCTTTATTCCTCTGTTGGCAGGCGTTTCTTGTAGGTAGCTTCCATATCTTGGCTATTGTAAACAGTGCTTGGGTGCTGATGGTTTTGTAGTTGGTTTGTATTCATTTCTGCCTGTGCTTTGGTTTGTATTGGTTAAAGGTGATACATCTAAAGATTTCGCACTTGGTTTTATTTTGGTTGTTTTCTAAAAAACACACTAAAAACAATGGTCAACACTGGGAGATTTGAGGACACATTTTTCTTTTAAAATATCTATATAGTTCAAGTTGGACAATTACTGAGTGGAGTTAGGAACACTAGACTGGTAATCTCAGCCTCTGTGCACTGGATAAGGGAGAGAGGAAGGAAGGAAGGAATTTTGCAATCATCTCTTTTAACTCTATGAAGACTTTATGAATCTTCACCCCAAGAATTCATGAGGTTTTGGTTTATTTAAGAGCTCATATTTGGGAGATACATCAACCAATGGGATCCTTCTGGCTCATTTGCTTTGTGCTTTTTCACTTGGGGTCTCTTGTATATGGAATCCAAGGGCCGTTCTTCATGTTTCTGCCATAACCAAGTATATAGCATGATGAAATCTTGAAAATATTTGCTGACTAATTTTCTAAAATATTAATTTCATTGGTTGAAAATATTAAAGATGTCTCTTTAATTCCTCACTGTGCTGCCCCTTCAATAATGTGGATTTTGGATGCAGGACTCCTTGGGGTTACCAATACACAGTCCTCTTTGGGGCTGGGAGAAGTACTTTGTAATTGCCAGCGACAGTATTTTCACTGGGCTTTGTCTTCTCTGTGCCCATAGCAAATCGTTAACAACACTCAGGGCAACTACAGGCAAGTTGGACAATCAGGAAATAGTGTGTTTGATATTAAGTTCACGGGTCTGTCCTTTAGGCAGGGGTTATAAAACATGTTATGTGCTCTGTGATGACCTAGAGGGGTGGAATAGGGGAGAGAGGCTGAAGAGGGAGGGCATATATGTATAATAATGGCTGGTCCGTGCTGTTGTATGCCAGAAACCAACATAACATTGTAAAGCAGTTTTCCTCCAATTAAAAGTTGAAAAAAAGAAGCAAACTAAAACCCCCCCACGTTATGTAACTGAGGGGTCATATGATCCCATGGGCAGGTGCGCATGCTGGAGTAGCCTGCTAGTCTCAGCTAGGCAACACCTTTTGTTCTCAGCAGCTCTCTAGGGTAGAATCACTTCTCATGCTTCTAAAGTTATGGTAACAGGGCAGTTATTAACCACTGTCACCATTCAGTAATTCTTCAAATGGACTTCATCAGAGGGAGAGGTAATCTGAATAATAGATAGTTTATAAATAATTTGGAGCTGGCATTGAAATGAGTCCTACAGTCTCTTCCTTGTCTATTGACCTTTCTACTGTTTGCTTTAGGATTAAGTAAAAGGGAACCTGCATTCCACAGGTTAGCGTTCCACTTACAGCGCTGCTCCTCTGCAACTCTCTTCCCACCTCCTTCTCCCCCTTTAAGTCCCGTTGCCCAGGTTGTCATGAAACGTGATAAAGAAATGACCACAAGAAGCTTCCTTAGGTTGTTTTCCTGGATGCCAACCCTAATACTGAGGAAGACCTCAACTAAATACTGAGGAAGACCTCAACTAAATAACCAGGTTGCAAGGAAGACTTTGAAGAAGGGAGGTATTGGCTCTGACTTTTATATTTCCATCAGGAACATTGATGGGGTGGATGAGGTCAGACTGCATCTAACAGAAACGTTCCAGGAGGAAATTGGGCTTTCCCAGTTGAATGTAAACCTTTCTCTTCTCAATATCTCTTGATTGGCAAAACCCAGAAACTCAAACACATCCTTGCCTATCAGTCCTTGCAGTAACTTTGCAAATCACTCATCTCTAAGCCTGTTTGCTATAGTCAAACAATGCCCAGCCCCTACAAAGCCCTCCACAAACATAGCCACTCCCAGCCTGCAGGTCAGGGTAAGTAGATTATTTTGGAGACAGCTGAAAGTTCGGCTACCCAGACTCTCTGTCTTTCCTTCTCCTCCAGGCCTTTTCTTTGCTCAGGGCTCTTCCTCTGCTCTCAGGGAACCCACCGAGAATTCTGTTCTGTCAGGAAGTGCATCAGATCTGCTGGTCTCACCCCAACCCCTTCCGGCCTAGATTACAACTAGGGAGAGAAGGTCTGGGGTATGAGGGGACGCTCAAGTGGATTAAGGCCATGCTCCTTTTCCCCCACTGAGAATAGAGTTAATCGGTATCATAACCTCTCTTCCAAATGACACAGCACCTTAGAGTATTGTAACTCATCAGCCTGTCTTTTTTTCTGAGGTATAATTGACATATAACACTATGGTGGAGCTTCCCAGGTGATGCTTGTGATGGAGAATTCATGTGCAAATGCAGGAGACGTTAGAGATGCAAGTTTGATCCCCGGTTGGGACGATCCCTTGAGCAGGAAATGGCAACCCAATTCCAGTATGGGCTTCCCTGGTGGTCAAATGGTAAAGAATCTGCCTGCAGTGCAGGAGATCTGGGTTCGATCCCAGGATGTAGAAGGTTCCCTGGAGTAGGAAATGGCAACCCACTCCAGTATTCTTGCCTGGAGAATTCCATGAATAGAGGAGCCTCGTGGGCTAAAGTCTGTGGGGTTGCAAAGAGTCGAACATGACTGAGCAACTAACACTTTCACACTTTTCAACATTATATTAGCTTCAAGTGTACAACATAATGATTGGATATTTGTATGTATTATGAAATAATCACACAGTAAGCCTAGTTGATATCTTTCCCTATACATAGTTATAATTTTTTCTCCTTGTGATGAGAACTTCTAAGAATTACTTTCTCAGCAACTTACAGATATGCAATATGGTATTGTTAAGTGTAGTCACCATGTTGTAAATTACATTCCCAGGACTTATTTGTTTTATAACTGGAAGTTTGTAGCTTTTGACCTCTTTGGTCTAATACCACCACCTTCCCACTGTCTCTGGTAACCAGCAGTCTGTTCTCTGTATCAGTGAGTTTGCATTCTCATCCCCTAACATAGTGTTACCATGTGATCCAGCAGTCCCATTTCTGGGCATGTATCTGGGAAAAGATGAGAAGTCTGATTTGAAAAGATTCATGTACCCTAATGTTCATAGCAGCTCGATCTACAGTAGGCCAGACATGGAAGTGACCTAAATGTCCATCAGCAGATGAGTGGATAAAACATGACATGTGTATCTGTGTGTGTGCGTAAATAATGGAAAATTACTCAGCCATGAAAGAATGAAATACTGCCATTTGCAGCAACATGAATGGATCTAGAGATTATACTGTTCAGATACCATATGATATCATTTATTTGTGGAATCTAAAATATGCAAATGACTTATTTACAAGACAGAAACAGACTCACAGACATAGAAAACAAGGTTATGGTTACCAAAGTTACCTAGATATTTACCAAGTTTACTGTTCACCATTTCTTGCATTTCAACATTTCTTTGGGTTCATTTTCTTCTCTTCTAAAGTATATCTTTTAAACATTTCTTTAGTGAAGTTGTGTTGATAATAAAGTCTCAGTTTTTGTTTAGAGGAAAATGTTTTTCATTCTTAAAAAATAGCTTCACTGGGGTTTCTAGTTCTTTCCTCCTAGCACTTGGAAGATAACTTCTATATTCTGCTTCTGTCTTCTGACTTCAGTTGTCACTGGTCAGAGATCTGCTTTCAGTCTAATTGTTGAAATTTTTTGTGGCTGCTTTTTGTAATATTATTATTGTCTTTGGCATTCTGTAGTATTACTTCAGTTATCTAAATGGAGAGTATTTTTTAATCCATATCTTATTATGTGAATTATTTTATATAGAGAGTTATTCTATGCCTAAGAATGTTAAATACTGGTAATAGAGAGTATAGCTCTATTGTTTGCAGGCTTCCATAGTGGCTCAGAAGGTAAAGAATCTGCCTGCAGTTCAGGAGGCCTGGGTTCCCTGGGTTGCGAAGATCCCCTAGAGAAGGGACTGGCTACCCACTCCAGTATTCTTGTCTGGAGAATTCCATGGACAGTCCATGGGATCGCGTAGAGTCGGACACGACCGAGTGACTAACACTTTCACTTTCTGTTCTTAATTGTTTCTGGCCACCCTGATTTATGTTGCTTCATGTTTTGAGGAATATTTTTTTCTGAGAGTTTGTATTTGATTTAATTTACAGTAGTATTAAGGGCTTAAGTTGAGAGCTTTCCTCCAGAGAAAATGTGCATTTCTTACGTCCTGGAACTTGGGGACAGGATGGACCTGGGACTACATAAGCTACTTTTATGGGTCCCAGCTTAATGCACAAGCCTCAGTCCCAGCTACCCCATCATATGAGGGATGGGAGTTCACTCTCTGATGCCAGAATGATCTTGACTAATGTACGTACTTGCCAGTTACGATTTTGAATTTACCTTAAACTTCTTCCCCATTCCTTCCTCCCTCCCTTTGCTTTCCATTTTCTTTCCACTCCTTTAAAATATTTTCTTTACTTTCTTTGATGATCAGAAATGCGTTATAAAGTTTGCTTTTCTATTTATCTAGGACCTTGTAATATTGTAGCAGGAGGGCCTCTCAGAATATGGGATAGAAGTAGAAAATCTTCCTAATCTCTCGATAGGATGTCCCAGTTCCTTGAAGCCTCTTGGTTATAGCTAAGCTATAACATCCAGCTACGGCTGGATGGCATCACTGACTCGATGGACGCGAGTCTGAGTGAACTCTGGAAGTTGGTGATGGACAGGGAGGCCTGGCGTGCTGCGATTCATGGGGTTCCAAAGAGTCGGACACGAGTGAGCAACTGAACTGTGTAAGAGTAGGCTGAGCCATGGAACTACTTTTGGCTTCTGAGGTATAAAGGTGTGCTAATCACCTAGTGTTTCACACACTAACTTATGATCTTCTTTTACTGTACTGATTACTCTGAGGTCATTGGTTAGGAGTGTGTCTTCAAAATACAGTACTACATAGGCAAATAAGTGTTTTTTAAGGAAAATATAGAATCGTATATTTGGGGTTTTAATTTCTTTCAGTTCAGTAGCTCAGTCGTGTCCGACTCTTTGAGACCCCATGAATTGCAGCACGTCAGGCCTCCCTGTCCATCACCAACTCCCAGAGTTCACTCAGACTCACGTCCATCGAGTCAGTGATGCCATCCAGCCATCTCATCCTCGGTCGTCCCCTTCTCCTCCTGCCCCCAATCCCTCCCAGCATCAGAGTCTTTTCCAATGAGTCAACTTTTCGCATGAGGTGGCCAAAGTACTGGAGTTTCAGCTTCAGCATCATTCCTTCCAAAGAAATCCCGGGGTTGATATTACTTTACTAGCATGTGAGATGAGTGCAATTGTGCAGTAGTTTGAGCATTCTTTGNCTTGACTAGACAGATCTTTGTTGGCAAAGTAATGTCTCTGCTTTTGAATATACTATCTAGGTTGGTCATAACTTTCCTTCCAAGGAGTAAGCGTCTTTTAATTTCATGGCTGCAGTCACCATCTGCAGTGATTTTGGAGCCCCCCAAAATAAAGTCTGCCACTGTTTCCACTGTTTCCCCATCTATTTCCCATGAAGTGATGGAACCAGATGCCATGATCTTCTTTTTCTGAATGTTGAGTTTTAAGCCAACTTTTTCACTCTCCTCTTTCACTTTCAAGAGGCTCTTTAGTTCTTCACTTTCTGCCATAAGGGTGGTATCATCTGCATATCTGAGGTTATTGATATTTCTCCCAGCAACCTGGCTACACTTACCATGTGATAATTTTCTGGAATTGAATTATGTTTTTCCAGGTAGCTTGACAGAGATCTGGGTAACTGTAACATTTTAGGGATGTACCTTCAATTAGCATTTGAAATCTCCTAATAGATAAGTCTTAATTAGCACAGCAAGTTGTTTGGTTCACCTTATAGGATCCAAATCATGGACTTGGGAGATATTTTCTGGAAACAGGTTCCTTATCTTGGTTCTCATCATTGGTACCACTTCTCCCTTTCTGTTATTGATGAATAGCTGCTGTAATTACACGAGTCTCCCAGGATGGAGAGTGAAGGAGAGAAATGGCTTTTATTTGTTGTCAAGGCAGTTTTGGGACTTCCCTGGCAGACCAGTGGCTAAGACTTCACCTTCCAGTGCAGGAGGTGCAGGTTGGATTCCTCGTTGGAGAGCTATGATCCCACATGCTTTGTGGCCAAAAACCAAGACATAAAACAGAAGCAATATTGTAACCAATTCAATGAAGACTTAAAATGGTACACAGAAGAAAAAAGCTTTCAAAGAAGTCAAGGCCGTCTTTAGTGTTTTTGTCTCATCTGGGTAGAGATCATTGAAAGAAATGTGTAAGGTAGTCAGTGTTTCAAATGAACAATGATAAGAGAATCTTTGCATGTGAAACAGTTCCTAAATTTTGTCTTTTCAAAATGTCAGAATTTCAATTACAGAGACATTTGTACTAATAAAATAGCAAAACATTGTGTTGTAGAAAGTTAAGGATCTGCTCATTGCTCAAATGCTATGGACATGCTGCATCACTTGCCTTTTTTGTTTTTTCTTGAGACAGCTTGACTTTTAATGTTGCCTCATTTTCTAATGCCCTTGATTATACTCCAGAAGAAAATCTGGTGAAAATTATATAGGCCACCTGCCTGAACTTCACAAATGAGAGGAAGGGAGAACTCACAGGGGAGAATGCTTTGCCTTTGAATAGCAAAGGGTTGTATGGAGTTTTGAGGTCTATTGCATGCTTTCAGCATATAGGGGATACTCTTCAAATACATGGAAGCCTCTGCTAGTTATATACTGGGGACATGTAAGACAAGAATAACCAAAATCCGTGTTTAGGAAGATTCTTTAAATTGATCTCTTCTAGACTTCTAAGGGACTTCCCTGGTGGCTCAGATGGTAAAGAATCCACCTGCAATGTGGGATACCTGGGTTTGATCCCTGGGTTTGAAAGATCCCCTGGAGGAGGGCATGGCAACCCACTCCAGTATTTTTGCCTGGGAAATCCCCATGGACAGAGGAGCCTGGCAAGCTACAGTCCATGGGGTCACAAAGAATCAGACACCACTGAGTGACTAAGCATAAGACTTCTAAGACACTAACAAAAAAAGAAAAATCTAAGAGTTACAGCATGTGAAATTACTTCAGAGCAAGAATAATTTTCTGAACTTGAGAATATATAAAAAATAGCAAACAAGATGTTTTTGGGGAGTGTGGCCTGAAAGAACTGGACAGGTGGCAGGCCTGGGCTGACCTCTGCATGTACATATACTCTGCACGTCTTTTAGGGAACTAACCCTCAGACTCTACCTGTACGCTCCCTTTGGGACAGATGCAGTTAACTCCATACAGAGCTATAAGTCACTAATAAGTTCCAGGAGTTTCCTCCTCTTAGTTTTTAACTGGAGACAATCTTCCAGTCAAGGGAATGCAGCTCCAATATGTGAGAGCCTTTATATAGACTTGGCGGGGGAAGTTAACTTTTGAGGGAGGAATGGGGAGTATGAAGTGCTTTATAGAATCACAAGGCTTTTTCTGTGATGTTGACAGCTTCTGCGACTGTTGGTGCTCATGATGAAATAGATAAAACTGGTAGATTCCATCCAGCTTTCTTTTCTTTCTGCTCTTCGTATCTTCAGAGCAGAGAACCTGTAGAATGCTCCTCTTTATACTTCATTTCTAACTCAATTCCTGGTGCAAGCCAGGATAAATCTCTATAAATCTTGACTGTTGAATGGATTGGCTCAGCACCTGCCAGCAGGGCTCAGGTATCTGTGACGGACAAAGAAAGGGACATTCAGACAGGAACCTGACTCAGAGGGCTAACATGCTGACCACAAAAAACATTGTCTCATTTTTTGTCTCATATTTTTGCCATGGTCCCAGACATCACTTTGCCGACTAAGGTCCATGTAGTCAAAGCTATTTCTTTTTCTGGAAGTTATGTACAGATGTGACAGTTGAAACATGAAGAAGGCTGAGTGCCAAAGAATTGATACTTTCAAACCTCTGGTGAGCTTCCCTTGTGGCTCAGCTGGTAAAGAATCTGCCTGTAATGCAGGAGACCTGGGTTTGATCCCCGGGTTGGGAAGATCCCCTAGAGAAAAGGCTACCGACTCCAGTATTCTGACCTGGCGAATTCCATGGACTGTACAGTCCATGGGGTTGCAAAGAGTTGGACAAAACTGAGCAACTTTCACTTTCACTTTTCAAACCTCTGATGCTGGAGAAGACTCTTGAGAATCCCTTGGATAGAAAAGAGATCATACCAGTCAATCCTAAAAGAAATCAACCCTGAATATTCATTGGAAGGATTTATGCTGAAGCTTCAATATTTCAGTCACCTGATATCAAGAGCTGACTCATTGGAAAAGACCCTGAGGCTGGGAAAGACTGAGAGCAGGATGAGAAGGGGGCAACAGATGATGAGATGGTTGGGTGGCATCACCGGTTCAATGGACATGAGTTTGAGCAAACTCCAGGAGATAGTGAAGGACAGGCAAGCCGGTGGGCTACAGTCCCTGGGGTCACAAAGAGTCAGACATGACTGAGTGACTGAACAACAGCAATGGCAGTCCTTCTTAACATGGATTTTCCTGTTATGAACAAAGTGGCTCTTTGTTCTGTTTGTTTTTTCCTCCCTGGACTGCTGCTTCTGCTCCATCAGAGGCCCTCACCTTGATCCAGGAGCCTGGGTGCTGTAGGCCTTATGCTCAAATGTAAGGAATGCACCCCTTCTTCTCTATATTCCTTTGAAAGGCCTATTGGACCAGGACCCCGAACAGCTGCTCTTCTCCCTCCACATTTGAGGACAAACCTTATATTTCTGTGCTTTGAGTTTCTCTAAGACACAGCCAGGGCCTGCTCCATCTGTGAATTTCCCGCTGAAGACTTCGCTTGTATCACTCCGCTGACCTGTCCTCCAGCCCCTTCTGAAATGGCAGATTTCCTGATGTATTGCGTTGGTATTGTTCTAGGGGGGAAAAAAGGTTAATTACCTTTTTAAGGGGAGGAGAAGGAGGAAGAGCCAACAGTTTTAATTTGGACATCAGAGTGTTTTGGCTTCTGTCCTGTAGCCATTACATAATGAGTCTTTATTTAGGCAGACATCCATGGAGAGATTAATCAAGGAGGGATGAAAGTTAGTCATCCATCTTAGGTACCTGGCAAGTTCTTTTTTATACCTGGAGGTAAAGTTCAAGGTGCTTGCTCAAAAACCAAAGGTTTCCACTTATGAAAAAGAGAAGGCGGCCTGGTCCCACTAAGTTATGTGTGTGTATGTGCTCAGTTGTGTCCGATTCTCTATGGCCTGATGAACTACTGCAGCCCACCAGGCTTCTCTGTCCATGGGAGTCTCCAAGAGAGAATATTGGAGTGAGTTGCCATGCCCTCCTCCAGGGGATCTTTCCCACCCAGTGATCAAACCCGTGTCTCCTGTGTCTCCTGCATTGGCAGGTGAATTCTTTATCCACTGGGCCATCTGGTTATAGCAGGACTGAATTAAGTGATTCTTTGGGATTGGAAGGAGGAGCATTGCCTGTGCTCTTTCCTGTTCCTGCCACTGCTGAAAATTTGCATCCACTTTGTCTACATTTTTGGCTATTTCTGCCTGGGGACAAGAGGACACTGTCTGAAGTCTGGATCTTTCTTGTATCTGGTTTGTGGCTGGGAAAGGTTATTGAGCCTAAGGACCTCTTTAAGACTTGTCCCCTGCCAAAAGCCTCTTACTTACTGTAAAAGCTTTTTATCCCAATTGTCTACAACATCAGTCATAATGATACCTTTCCATGTTCATTTGTTTAGATATGCCACACTGCTGCCTGCCTTTGGCAAGGCTCCTGGACTAGGCTGCTTTTGTTAATCACATGGATGTTGTGAGTATTATGTTCACAAGTGGATGCAGAGAAGATATTTTGATTGAACTATAAATCCTTACTGTATGAGCTACTCGTGCTTAGCAAAAACGATGTTAAACAGTGGTGATCTGGAGTTTCATTAATCTTGGGGATTATGCTGCTTGCACATCTGTTAAATACTGTGATTTCTATATCTTCCTGTAATCATATCGACTTTTTATGAAAGAACTTTTGATACTGAGCTGTGTCTTGTAATATTTCAATGTAGAGGTGGTTGTTGATCTTAATTTGTGATCCTGAATTCATTTCATCTCAACTACTTTTATGTTGTAGCTTCCTGAATGTTTTTAACAGGAATGTACTTCAAACAGCTCTCATTGCTAATCTTGTACTTCTGTTCATTGAAGATAAGCAGCAATTTCTTTTTTAAAAAATTCAAATAGAGTTGATTTAAAATGCTGTTAGTTTCCAGTTTACAGCAAAGTAATTCAGTTTTGTGTGTGTGTGTGTATACACATGCGCACACATATATATATATACAGAGATATATATGTGTGTGTGCTTTTTCATATTCTTTTCCATTCTGATTTATTACACGATATTGAATATACTTCCCAGTGCTACATAGTAGGACCTTGTTGTTGATCTATTTTTATATATAGTAGTTTGTATCTGCTGATCCCAAACTCCTGATTTATCCCTCTCCCTCCTTTCCCTTTTGGTAACCATAGTTTGTTTTCTATGTGAGTCTGTTTCTGTTTTGTAAATAAGTTCATTTGTGTCATATTTTAGGTTCCACATACAAGTGATATCATATGGTATTTGCCTTTCTCTTTATGACTTAATTCCTTTAGCATGATAATCTCTAGGTCCCTCCCTTGCTGCAGGAGAATTATTTTATTCTTCTTTAGGGCTGGGTAATATTCTATTGTGTGTATATGTGTGTGTGTGTACACACATGCGTTCTTTATCCATTCATCTATTGATGGACATTTATGCTGTTTCTGTATATGGGCTATTGTAAATAGTACTTCTGTGGACATTAGGGTGCATGTAACTTTTTGAATTTGCATTTTCTCTGGATATAGCCCAGGACTGGGATTATTGGATCGTATGGCAGCTCTGTTTTTAGTTTCATGAAGAACCTCCGTACTGTTCTCCATAGCGGTTGCACCAATTTATATCGCCATGAACCATGTAAGAGGATTCTTTTTTTCCCCCATACCCTCTCCAGCATTTATTATTTGTAGACTTTTTGATGATGGCCATTCTGACTGGTGTGAGGTGATCCTTCATTGTGGTTTTGATTTGCATTTCTCTAATAAGTAGCAAAGTTGAACATCGTTTCTTGTGTTGGCCATCTGTATGTCTTCTTTGGAGAAAGGCCGTATTTAAGTCTTCTACCCATTCTTTGACTGGGTTGTTTGTTTTTGTTATTGAGCTGTATGAGCTGTTCATATATTTTGGAAATTAAGCCTTTGTCAGTTGCCTCTTTTGCACATATTTTTTCCCAGCCCTTAGGTTGTCTTTTGTTAATGGTTTTCTTTGCTATGCAAAAGCTTATAAGACTGATTAGGTCTCGTTTATTTTTGCTTTTATTTCTATTGCCTTGGGAGACTGAACTAAGAAAACCTTTCTATGATTTATGTCAGAGAATTTTTGCCTGTGTTTTCTGCTAGGAGTTTTATGGTATTATGTCCTATATTTAAGTCTTCGAGCCATTCTGAATTTATTTTTGTGTATGGTGTGAGGGAGTGTTCTAACTTCACTGTGGCAAGCAGCAATTTCATATTTTATTTCCTATCAGTTATCAACAGGTCTAAACAGCTCTCTTAGTTGTGCTGCCAGGACTGAGAAAAGATGAGAAAGAGGGAGGGGCAAAAAGACAGATTGACAAAGTATGAGATAAAGAAGGAAGGCGAGAAGGAAGGGAGACGGCGTAGTGGGAAGGTGATGCAGGCTGCTAATCATTTGAGGGCTGTCAGTGTCCTGCAATAGTTTATACGTTGAATGTCACCTGTTGCCTGTCTGCAGGCCCCCAANTATAGTAGTGAACTTTTCTAGGGCATATATTGTATTAAAGAAAGAGGGGAAACAAACAAGTGTGCTTTTGGTGATAAGTGCTGTGCAAAAATAGGGAGAGGAAAAGAGAGAAAAGAAAGAAGAAAAAAAGGAAACTTCCTTTCCTTGCTGCTTTGGATTTATAAGCTAGATATTGTCATTTTTACCACAAGTTTATGAGGTGGTTGCTATTAAATGGGAGTCATGCGTATGAAATATTTGTTATGGTATTTGTTGTTGTAGTTAAATATTATCTATTACATGGTATTCTGACTTTTTACAAGGTCACAAAAGAGACTCCAACCCACCAAACCCTTTATTGCTTCTGAGGTATTTGTAGGCATAGAAACTATTCCTTTGGGGATGGGGATGCTACATAAATGTAGAATTGTTTTACTGCCCCTACAGTTCCGATCACTAGAAAGTGTTCCTCTGAAATAAAAGCAGTTTGCTTAGGGACAGATTTGAATCAATGATAGAATTTGAAATGATGCCAAGCACCCCGTTCTTTCACATGGCAGAGGGGAAGGTTGGTGGAGGAGGAGGCAAAGGAATGCACTGGTTTTGCATTAGCCAAATCTGGAAGCAAGCCAGAATCCATCTAGAAAGTGCAGAGTCCATCTGTGTTGTCAATCACCATCTACCAACCCAGAGCTACTGGATCAATACCTCTGGGGTTGGTGTGCTAAACAGTAGTGAAGAGGCAAGGCTGAGAATGTGCTTAGTAAAAAGGTACTTTCGTATTTTTAAACAAAGTTACTTTGGAATCATGGAAAATATTCATTGCAAGAACGCACTCTTCAGATTACTCCTAATTAGGTCTGGTTTTCCTAGAGACCTTGTAATATCCTATTGTAAGCTGTGATTTTATAAATTTTGAGAATTCCTTTAGGTTAAAAGGATATTGTTTAGTGACTTTTATGGAAAGATTGAAGACAGGAGGAGGAGGGGGTGACAGATTGGATGGCATCACTGACTCAATGGACATGAGTTTGAGCAAACTCCAGGAGACTGAAGGACAGGGAAGCCTGGGGGTTGCAGACCATGTGGTTGGAAAGAGTTGGACATGACTTAGTGACTGAACAACAGCAACAAAGCTGTGTTTTTTATAAAATCTGAGGGTTCCTTTAGGTTACAAGGATATTGTTTAGTGACTTTTATTTGTGGGTCTAAATATGCATATGTATGATTAAGCAAGTATGTATTTTTTCCAGTCTCTTTCTATGAAGGTTTAAAGTGATTTTTAAAGAAAAAATTCGAAATATCAGAGATCAAATGGGAGATAATTTACCAAGAACCAGAGATGATATCTTATTGAATATTTCATTTTTTGGGGGCACCTTCCTTGATTCTCCCTGCTCACCCCTCCATTTCCCCAGGCTGGATGAAGTGCCATTTCTATGAGCTCTCAGATTATCCTGTGTATCTCAGTCACAGAAATGATCCCTCCTTAATTCAGTATCTGCCCATGGCTTTCTGCAAAGCTGACTGTGCCCTTGAGCTCTGAATCATCAGGACTTTGCATGGTCCTTGACATGTAATAGGAGCTCCATGTATATTTACTGAATAGATGAATGAATAAATGAGTTACTAAGATTTATATCTGGTTTGAACTTCTTGGTAAGCAAAGGAAAAAAAAAAAATATATATATATTGACTACACAGTTCTCATAGGCATATAAAACAGAGCATTATTTTGACAGTATTTTTTTCCTTGATGCTAAGTTCCTGAAAGCATATGATGAACCATGATATAAAGATAGTAAGTTTTGAGTCGTGTTTTCAATATTTAATCAGCTACTTGTGCCCTGGACTCTGAAAAAATTACTTTGGTAGAGCCTGGCAACTGGAGGCCAACTCCAGCATCTGGAGAACCTGGGTCTTCATTAGCCTTCCAGCAGATTACCTGCTAGAGCATCTCTTTCCCAGATGGCAGGGGCTCCACGAGACAGCTTATTTTATGCCACTGGACTTTATTTTCATAATTGGAACTATTTAACAGATACTCTATTGAAAGATTTTATTGTGCTCACAGTCTCAGGCGTTAAATGGAATGTATGAATTAAGGGAAAACATCCAATAGAAAGCAAATGGGGAGGATGCTGCGGTCAGTTTAGGACTTCAGCATGCCTGTGGGTTTTTCAAATTCTTGAAAAAAGAAAAAAACCTTTTTTGCCCTTGCTGACATGTAGACTTTATGAGAAAAGGATTATTTTTTTAGAAACAAAAATGACTATCATAATACAGGTGAGAATAAGCTAATAGATATCTGCTTAGTTAAAAAATATTTTTAAACCAGCTTCCTTTATGAAGAAGGAATAGTGCTAAGAAGTACAAAGATATAGTTGCTGAAGGAAAGAAGGTGTTTTTTTTTCCCCCCCCTGTGATGTAGGAACTGAGACAGGAAGGAAAGAGCAAGGACAATTAAAAATTCTTTGATTCAGCAGCATAATTATTAGTTGAATGTTTTTAAAGAATGTATTTTATTTTAAGTTGGATAATCAATTAGTGAAGAAAGACATTGAGTGGTTAAGGGTTTTGAATCTCGAGACAGTTTGAAAAGAAAGGACAGGAAAAATAAATTTATTGAGTATCTGCTTTTTTTCCAGGCAGCTCTAAAGAGTTTTTAGACATTTTTTTTTTCTTTTTGTCTAAACTCTTGTGGTAATTCTGTAAGTCTGGAATGTAGATGTTAAATAAATTGAGATTGTACAGTTAGTGTATACATCAAAGCCAGGACTGAAAGCCAGTTAAGTGTGTTCTAAAGTTCAAGCTGGTGTTAATTTTTTTATTTTAAACCTGCTCCAGTGGCTTCTATTTGCATGTAAGGAACTCACAGGGGCTTCAGAGCTTTACAAAGATTTCATTCAAGAGCGTATCTGGCATTACCTGTATTACAGAAATGTCGTACAGGTATATGCATGTCTATACTTCAAGAATGTATAGAATGTATTTGAAACCATTATGTCTAGAATATAATCTCAACAAGACCAGAGATTTTTTGGTATATTTTTTGTGAGGTAACAAATTGCCTAGAACCCCATCAGTATAGCAGATGCTCAGTATTTGTGCATGCCAAGAATGAAAGAATCATGGTTCTTTGAACAAACCATGCTTTATTTCTATTAATAGAAATTTACATGTTTCTGTTTTTCTTTTTACAAACAATACTTATACAGGCTACAAATACATTCTTATATGTACTTCTTTGCACTTTATAAAGAAATAGAGAAATATTATATTTTTTCATTGTAATAGAGTCTTGGAAATGGAACCGCTGGATGAAAGGAGAGTTTGGATTTTGATATGAGGGCAATTCGACACAACATATCAATGATATTATCTCTAATAGCATGTGAGATGATTATTTGTTTCACCTCAACCTGGCTGACAGGAGTTTTCAGGCTTTTCCCTCTTGAATGCTCATTAAATTTCGAAGTTTGGTAGGCTTACTGTTTTCTCACAGTTTCTATTTATCTTTCTTAGAAGCTGGGACAATACAGTGTGACTTCTTTCCTTCTGTGTTGAAAGAGTATGTATGATGATACTACTCAATGAAATTATTTTTTAAACCCAAATTATGTTCTTTTTCCTAACTCTTTGCATTCCTGTTTGAATATATGGACTCTGTATCGTCATTGGTGAATATGTACCTAAAGAGAAAAAAAATCTGGAATTGGTTGTACTCATTAGCAAGTACAATTGGACCACTTGGTGAGAAACCGTGGATACATTTCTGAACCAGATTGCCCACTGTGGGTATGATCTGTCATTGGGAACGTGGGGTCTCTTGTTCTGGCCCAGCCAGCAATGCAACTGCCTGAGAGCCCATAGTACGGTCCTGTTGGCTGTTAAAGATGCACAGAAAGAGTCGCTGTCTGACCTTGATTGTTGCCCCATAAGCAGATGTGGGTGGGCTACAAATATGTTCTTATACGTATTTGTGCAACCCAACAGATCTTTCTGTTACCAACCAAGATTCTTGGCTTCCTCGATCAATAGAAATTGATCAGAAGCCAGGCAGGAAATTCAGTCTAGGCCTTATGGGGCCCCTGCTACAGCAGAGGGGAAGGAGAACAATCAACAGGTTCCCTTGCCTGCTCACTCCCCTGGAGGGGTGAACTGATTCCTTCCAAGGGGTGAGGTGGGGAGTGTGCCCAGGGGTCGGGTCAGGGGGTTGGCATAGGTGGTCTGCCCACCCCTTTGGTGGTGGTGTGTGCAGGGGGCATGTGCCAGTACTCTGCTTTTGCTCCTGGCTCCTCAGAAGAGGCAGTTTTGTATCTTGTTGTCCACAGTTCACCCCAACTACCCATGCACACAGTTATTTTTAGTCTCTTGCAGTTTCTCTGTATTTTGCTGCTAGAGGACATGTTTGTGCAGGTGCAAGCACCACAGCAAAGGATCCCAGGTCTCATCTCCACCCAGCAAAGAACATAGAGGGCACTGGTTTCTTGTTGGCCTCTGCTTTGCATGGGTTTGAAAGCAGAGGACTTTGGAGAACTCAGAAGCATGTGCTCAACATTCTCCAAAACAATCTGTATCCTCTGATGGGGTTAGTATTCTGTCTTATTCACACAAGAAAATGTTGTAAACAAGTATAGAGTTGATGCTTGAACAAGCTAGGTTTGAGCTGCATGGCTCCACTTGTAGGGGAATTTTTTTCCATAGTAAGTAACACAGTACTACATGATCTCTTGTTGGTTGAGTCCACAGTTGGTTGAATCTGTGGCTGTGGAATCACAGACACAGGACCAACCCTAAGTTACATGCAGATTTTTGACTGCACAGAGGGTTGTCACCCCTACCCCCTTCTCCTCTTTTTCTTTTCACTGGGTATTTTACTTTTTATTTTAAATTCTTATTTATTTAATTTTGGCTATACTGGGTCTTTGTTGCTACACCTGGACTTTTCTCTAGTTGTGGCGAGTGGGGCTGCTCTCTGGTTGCAGTACATGGAGGTCTCATTGCAGTGGCTTCTCTGCAGATCCCTGGCTCTGGAAGTGGGAGTTTTGGTAGTTGCAGCCTGTGGGCCCTCAAGTGCGTAGGCTCCAGCAGTTATGGCACACAGGCTTAGTTGCCCTGTGACATGAGGGATCTTCCTGGACCAGGGATCGAATCTGTGTTCCCTGCATTGACAGGCAAATTCTTAACCCCTGGACCACCAAGGAAGTCCTCCTTTTTCCTGTCTTTGCTTAGGCTACCAGGAAGTTCAGAACCATGGGTAAATTCTAATAAGTCTTTCGTTATGGCTTCAGTAGAAACATGCGTGGAGCTCCTATTCCGTGTCAAGTACCGTGAAAGTGCCTGTGGGTTCAGGTTGCGGCTCATGAAGGAGTAGTTTCTTGCCTTCTCGAGCCCCTTGTTTTGGATGCTTGCCCTGGAAGAGGAGAGCCCAGCTTTTCCCATGGAACATAACCGTCTCCATTAAACTTATTAGCACTAGAAAGGAGGTGGCTCATTTTGCTCTCAGGTGGAGACAAAGGCTGCTCTTGTCCCTGGTGAGGGGCCTTCTGTGACTTGATTAGTGCACAGGCTGGCCTCTGCTGATTTTCAGATGGAGACCATCAGATATCATCCGCCGCCTCATTAGGCTGACACTGGTCCTGCCCCCTCTTGTAATAATGTCACCAGAGCACTTAATAATCTTGGTAAGTGCTATAAGCATGCACTGCAGAGGTAAGCCAGGGTCAGCAGTGACAGATGCTCAAAAAAGCACTTGTTTTCTCATCCCCGGCTCTGGTTAAAATATAACAAGGCAAGAGGTATAATAATCGCATAGATTTAAACATTGAAGGAGCAGTACTGTGGCCATATAGCTGTCTTTATGTCTGATTCAAGCTTGCAGGTTTTCAAGATTGAGGGGCCCATGAAATAAATTGGCTGATTGCCATGGACTTACAGAAGGGTTCATTTGTTTCAGAGAAGAGAGGGCAGAGAGGGGTCCTTAAGTGTTGGAAGATATATAAGATGGGCAATATTTATGCACTCTTCTTTTCCAGTGAGAATGGGAGAAATGAGTCTTATGTTGATTCAAGAAGTAATTTAGATGAGACTATAAGAAGAACTTGCTGGCTAAAGATTGGAGAAGCCCATGGCGGGGAGTGGACTAGGCTCCCACCTTTTTTATATGTTTGCACATGTGTATATATGGTCTTCCCTGGGGGCTCAGTGATAAAGAATCTGCCTGCCCATGCAGGAGATGCAGGTTCCATCAATGGGTCGGGAAGATCCTCTGGAGGAGGGCATGAAAGCCACTCCAGTTTTCTTGCCTGGGAAACCTCATGGACAGAGGAGCCTGGCAGGCTGCAGTCCGTGGGGTTGCAAAAGATGTAGACATGACTTAGCAACTAAGCAATGATGATAATGTGTGTATATATGTATGCGTACTACTTTTTAGAGTAGACAGTTATTTTCTTTATTGGAATTGGATTCCAGAAACTGTTTGTTGGGCTGATACTGGGCTGTGCACTAATTCACAAATGTATATATAACCTGCCCGCAGAGAACCAGGGGATGTGGCAGGATTTGAACAGGTCATTCTCTATTTTGTGGGTTACAA
Source organism: Neotragus pygmaeus (assembly GCA_006410875.1). NCBI lineage: Eukaryota > Metazoa > Chordata > Mammalia > Artiodactyla > Bovidae > Neotragus > Neotragus pygmaeus. The sequence continues at coordinate 266,349 of SJYV01014858.1, forward strand.
GGATGCAGTGGGCAGGGCTGGGAACAGTGGCGCATCTGTCTTGGTGCCACATAGCTGACACCATCTTCTCTCTGTGGGTCAGCGCTGGAAGCTTAGAGCCACGGGTGAGCTCGTGACAGTACTTCCCAGGGTGTGGCTGTTGTTTAGTCGCTAAGTTGTGTCTGACTCTTTGCGACCCTGTGACTGCAGCACGCCAGGCTTCCCTGTCCTTCACTACCACTCAGGGCGTGGGGCTCTCTTAACCAAACAGGGGGCGATGCCTTCAAAACAGAACAGTCTGGAAACGGCAAAGTGGAGAGCCTGCTTTCTGCCCCCATGATTCTCTGACACAGGTTAGCACCATTTCCCTGGTGAATGACGCTGGGGGAGGTAAGTGTGAGAAGAGTCCACTAGAGAGCTGAATTTGATGGAAGAACAGGGCGTCCTGCCAGGGGACAGGCAGCTGGATGCTTGGTCCTCAGGGACGTCATTAGATCTCATACACCTGCTTCTCTATGAGTGCTGAAGTCCCTCCCAGATGAAATAACATCGAAGTTATCCTTGCTTTTAGAATACTTCTGTAGCATTGGGGGTTTATTCCTCATACTGTCTGAAAAGATTTTACAAGTGGATGGCCAGGAAAATAAATGATTCTGAACCTGTAAGATATTAGCTTGGTGAATTTCAACAAAATCCAACACCAAGGTTACAAGTTCTTTTTCCCTTCGTGAGTCTGTTCTTTCTCCAGAGAGAACTTCTCTCCATTTGCCCTCTCTTTGAACACTGTCTAGGTTAAAAGACTAGAAAAAGCTGCAGTCTTAAGAAATAAACTTACATCTTCATCTTCTGAGGTTTGGCCAGAAGATGAAGAAAACTACGTTAGAGATTTCCTGCAAATTTAATTTATGTCATGTACATTTATTTATGGCCTACTGTATACTTTTAGGGACTGGTGAATAGAAGGAAATCTTGCCCTCAATGCTAGAAAGGGCTCACCTTCTCGCATGGGAAGTAAACAAATACGCATGTTAGATAGTGATGAATGATGGGAAAAGTAATAGGGTAAGGGGATCTCAACAAATCCAGGAGTAAGTCATGTGACTTTTGGGGGATGTGCTGCTGGAGTTAGTGGGAGTTGGAGGGGTATGGGTGGGACTAACCCAGGAACCAAGAATAGCACCTGCCTTGAGGAAGGGCTGGAATTTCCCTGGTGTGTCCTTTGGGAGTAGGGAGGGAAGAGAGATCAAAAGAGAGCCAGGATTTGTTAAGCTGGTTTGCCATGAAAGGAAGTAGTCTTTCACTTGTTTGCACTGCTTTTGGCCTGTACTTTTTGACTGAGCACTTTCACGTGTACCAGTCAGCTAATGAGCCTCTTGAAAACCTTGTTGAACGTGTTTGCTGGTTTAACTGCACAGACATGTTAGACCTGATAGTTCATCATTAAAGGAATTTAAAGGGAATGTGCAAAAGAATTTGGAATATCTGCAGTTTATTAGGCTTCTCACTAGAGAGTTCATTTTATTTAGATGCTGTATTTTAAATGAACGAATAAAGTGACTAGAGGCTTTTTGCCTGTTTATTATTTGAATAGTAATTCATAGAACATGGTAAAATGCAGATCATTTCTTTTAGTTAAAATAAGTCTTCCCTGTCTCCCAGTGCTTACAGAAGCAACCACTGCTAGCAGATGCTGTTAGCATGGTATTTTTCTAGAATGAAAATAAAGACCCTTTTCCTTATAAAAAATAAATGATCATGGCTATATACATTGTTCCACACCTTAAGCGTTTTAGAGCTCTTCAGTATCATAAACATGGCACTGTCTCATTCTTGTTACTATTCAGTTACCTGAGAAGACCACAGTTTAATCCTTCCCACATTGATAGACATTTAAGTTTTTGGATCTTTTGCTGTAACAATCAATACTGTAATGAAAGTCCTTGCACACTCTTCTCTTTGCACATGTGTAAGTGTATCTATATAAAAAATTACAGGAATGGAATAGTGGGCAAGGAGGAAATGTGTATTTTAACTTTTGATAGATATTGCCAAATTATGACAATTAATACTCCCACCTTGGCCAAGAGCCCCTGTTTTCTTGCATCCTAAACAACCTTGTGTTACGCTTCATTTGTGTTTGCAATATAGGCAAAAAATGCTGTTTATGGTAGTTTAATTTTTATTTCTCTTAGAACAAAGTTGAATTCACAGATGAACAGTATTGTATTTTGGTCAAGAAAGGATTGTCTGTGTGACCATGATTCTTTGAAAGATGTGGGGACTTCTTGGCAATCTAGTACCTGGTTAATCTTATAAATTGTCCTATGTGCTAAAAAAAGAAAAAGAATGTGAATTCTCTTCATTGGGAGCAGGGGTTTGAACGTATTTTTGGATTAATCTTGCTGGTTAAATTGTTCACATTTTCTGTCGCCCTACTGGTGTTTTTCTCATCTGTTCTCCAATCACTTCTTTTAGAGGAGAATGCCTCCCACTCTGGGAGACATTTTTTCCAATTGTCCTCATAGTCAGCTTTCCCTTGACATTTTTGTAGATGATTGCTGTTTAGGAACATTGCAGTTCTTTCTTTCTGGTGCATTGCATGCATGAATTGCTCCTTTTTGTCTCTGATATTAGTATTGCTACACCTGCTTCTTCTCTTTTTAGGTGGTGTCTGGTATATCTTTCATTTTCTGTGTTCTTTCTACATTTCTATCATTTTGTCCTGTCCTAGAAATGTCATTTGAAAACTGCATAGATGAATCAGATTTGTAAACCCATTCAGCATTTTGTATTCTAATAAATGAATTTCATATGTTTGTACTTTTTGAATTACTGGTGTATTTCAATTTATTTCTGCTCTGTTATTCTGCATTATGTAAAAACCTTTTGTCTATTAGGAATAGCTCCTGTATTCTGTTGAATTAATCAAATTTTCTGTTATTCTTCCCCCCCACCTCCCTACATGGAAGCTGAGTTAGTTTTCTAAGGCTGCTGGAACAAAGTGTCACCTTCTGGGTGGCTCAAAACCACAGAAATTTATTCTCACAGGTCTGGAGGCTAGGAGTCTGTAATCCAGATGTCTTCAGGGCCATGATCCTTGGAAACCTGTAGGGGAATCCTTCCTTGCGTTGTCTCAGTGTCTGGTGGTTGCTGACGATGTATTTAATATTTCTTTGTTGGCACCTGCATCACTCCAAACCCTGGCATCCTGATCACATGATCTCCCAAGGGTCTCTGCAGAGTTTCTGCTCTTATCTTTATTACTTCCTTCTGTCTGCTTGCTTTGGGTTTATATTGCTCTACGTTTTCTAGATTTTTGGTATGAGAGCTAGAGTATTGCTTTGAGACATCGCTTTTTTAATGTTTTCATTTAGTGCTATACATTTCCCTCTCAGTACTACTTTAACTGTGTTCAACTTATTTTGACCTATTGTATTTTCATTTTCATTCAATTTAACAAACTTTAAAATTCCCTTTAAGACTTTGACACATTTAGAAGTGTCGTTTGGAGTTTTACCTGTTACCCTTCCATTGCTGATTTCTGGTTTGATTCATTGTGGTTGGAAAATATATGCTCTGACTGATACAGATTCTTATAAATTTGTGGAGGTGTGTTTCATGGTCCATGATGCCTCTTTTGGACAGAGTTCCATGGGCTTTTGGAAAGAATGTGTTTCTGCTGTTTTGGGGTGGAGTGTTGTATGAATGTCTATTACTTTCTGTTGGTGTATGGTATTTTTGTCTTATATTTTTCTATATCCTTGCTGATATTCTGCCTAGTTGTTCTAATAATTGTTGAGAGAAGGCAATGGATTTTTTAGTCTTTCTCCTCTGAATGCATTCTTCCTCTCTGAAGACCAAAATATTTTCTGAGTTCATAATAAGCATTAATTACTGATTGATGAATCAATAGACCATGGTGGTTATGTGGCCCCACTGTCCCCTCCTTATATCTTTAACTCTTTTAAAAAAATGTATTTTATTTATGTTTTAAATTTAAATTTTTATTGAAGTGTAATTGACTTATAATATGGTATCAGTTTCGGGTTACTGCNATGAATCAATAGACCATGGTGGTTATGTGGCCCCACTGTCCCCTCCTTATATCTTTAACTCTTTTAAAAAAATGTATTTTATTTATGTTTTAAATTTAAATTTTTATTGAAGTGTAATTGACTTATAATATGGTATCAGTTTCGGGTTACTGCAAAGTGATTCAATTATATATATATTATTTTTTAATGTATATGTTCATGTTTATTTTTAATCTGTGTGAATGGTGTTCTACAACTTATTTCATTCAAAATCAAGATTTATCACATATAATATCTAGTTCATTCTTTTTTTTGTGGTAACCAATGAATTCATTTATATACAGAACTAATAAAGAACAGCAGAATAACTGCAGGATTTGGTTAATAGATTATGGATATTATAAACATATGTCAGTGTATGGCAAAACCAATACAGTATTGTAAAGTAAAATTAANATGCTTTGGGGGCTTGTCTTCTTGGTGCTGGAACCCAGGTTGGGGAGCCTGGTGTAAGGCTCAGCGCTCTCCTCCTATGGGAGAAACCTCTACAATTTAATTATTCTCATTTGTTGGCTCCTCAGCTGGGTGGTTTGGGAGTCAGCTATATAGTGCTTCTGCTCCTCCTACCCAACTCATTGCGGTTCCTTCTTTATATATTTAGTTGTAAATCTTTTCTGGAATGTTCCAGTCTCTTTCATCAATGGTTGTTCTGCATCTGCTGTGACTTTCGTGTGCTCGTGCAAGGAGGTGAGCTCAGGGTCTTTTTATTCTGCCATTTTGGCTGCTCTCCCACCTTCTGTGTCATTTCATCTGCTCCTCATTGCTTCTAAATTGGTTTTTATCTCAGCAATTGAATTGCCTTCTGCATCTTTATATTTTCTAGTTTCTTTTTACTGTGATCTGCATTTCTATCGATAATCTTTCTTAATACCTTTAGCATTTTTATTACCTCCTGTTTAAACTCAGTCTAATAAACTGTTGAGATTTGTTTCATTATTTGTTCTTTCAAGGGCTTTTTCTTGTTATTTCACTTGGGAGTAGTTCCTTGACTTTTTTGTTTTATTTAACTGTTTCTGCTAAATTCAGAGATAGAGTAAGTTATCTACTCTGGTTTTTGAATGGATGTTTTTATGTGCGAGCATTCCTATGTATGAACAAATTCCGGGAGATAGGAGAGGACACGGAAGCCTGACGTGTTGCAGTCCATGGGGTTGCAAAGAGTTGGACACGACTTAGTGACTGAACGACAGCATTCCTGTGCAGACCATGTGAGTCCACTATTTTTAGCTGGAGGGGTGGTGAGGCTGCTGGCCACATCTTTCCNGGACACGGAAGCCTGACGTGTTGCAGTCCATGGGGTTGCAAAGAGTTGGACACGACTTAGTGACTGAACGACAGCATTCCTGTGCAGACCATGTGAGTCCACTATTTTTAGCTGGAGGGGTGGTGAGGCTGCTGGCCACATCTTTCCTCAGGATGTATTGGCTGTTATTCCTTGATGGGGGTCGTGACTGGTGCTGTGACAGAGTTGCACTGCTTGCTGGCGGGGCCTCTCTGCTCCATGGCCATCCCGGCTCTGTTAGGGGTGGGGTGTGTTCTTCAGGCTGAGTGGAAGCCCTGAGGAGTTTGATCAGGCTCTGTTGCCCTCAAGCCTGGGTCCCACCCCAGAGGAGGTGACCACTGAAGAAAGTCAGGCCCACGTAGTCACAGTGGACCTACGTGCCCCCCGCGCAGGTGTCTGTGTTTCTGCCCAGGAGCAGCCTAGGGTCACCCCCCTTTCGCCTCTGTATTCATCCCAGACCGAGGGCTAGGCTGTGGTGTGTGCTGGGCTGCGGCTTGGGCACTGTGGCTGCAGGAAGCAAGGCGCTTGTGCTGGGGGCCTGGGCTGCCTCTGTGGCAGGGCTCTCCCAGGACTCTGTCCACCCCTTCCCCCTACTCTGTCACTTGATCCCCTTCCCTGTCTGTAGTTTTAAAAGCAGAACTACTGTACACATTTCAGCTGCTCCAGACATGCACAGTGAATTATAGCTTCTAGAGGAAGAGAAAATAGTAATGACTTGAAATTCCCACACCTGTAACTGCTGTAATAAATACTTAACTGATCTCCTCACATCCAGGCTCGGTTTACTCTAGCTTGTCTTATAGCCTCACCCTATAGACTCAACCCTGCTGCATGTTAGAACCTCCTTGGAAGCTTTTAAAAAAAATACTGATGTTTTGGCTTGCACCCAAGACCAATTAAAGTAGAATCTCTGTTGGCGTGGCTTTGGGCATTGTTCTTATTAAGAGCTCCCTGGGTGAGTTCACTGTCCAGGCAGGACATTGCCTGGACAGTCTCCCCAAGTGCTTATGAAGCACCCACAGTCCACAGGCCCTTTGCTGGGTCTAGAAGGGCACAGCTGAGGAAGGGTTTTGCATTCTGAGAATGTTGTCCCACAGCATTTATTCAGGATCTTCACTTTCAACTCAGTTAATATTTCTTGATTGATTGATAAAGTCCCAGAAACCTGATATGCTGCCTAGGGTAGTAGTCAAAAAAGTTAAGAATGGGGAGGGAGGTGGAGGATAGCAGCCTAATATTTAATTAGAGAGAAAAAGATATACTACATTCTTATGTGCAGTTCTTAATTTTTGCCTTGTTCATCTTTGCTGTACTGTGCTCAGTTGTATACGACTCTGTGACTCCATGGACTGTANTTCTGAGAATGTTGTCCCACAGCATTTATTCAGGATCTTCACTTTCAACTCAGTTAATATTTCTTGATTGGTTGATATAGTCCCAGAAACCTGATATGCTGCCTAGGGTAGGAGTCAAAAAAGTTAAGAATGGGGAGGGAGGTGGAGAATAGCAGCCCAATATTAGGGAGAAAAAGAGACACTCCATTCTTAATGTGCAGTTCTTAATTTTTGCCTTGTTCATCTTTGCTGTACTGTGCTCAGTTGTACACGACTCTGTGACTCCATGGACTGCAGCCTACCAGACTCCTCTGTCCATGGAATTCTCCAGGGAGGAATACTGGAGTGGGTTTCCATTTATTTCTTCCTTCAGGGGAAGGAAGCCCCCAGCCCCGTGAATGTACTCTATTCTTATTGCCTGCATTCTCTTGGATTAAAATTTTCAAAAAAATTTACGTTTTCCTTCCCCATGTAATTGTAAACTACATGTATTAATTATGTTCTTTAGGGATTACTTCTATTTTTAAAAGTCAATAAAGCTTTTTGTACTATTTATTTATGACCTCTGTTGCATGCACGTTTAAAGTCATGGTGATGGTTTTTCCTAGTACAGAGCAGCAGTTCAATAAATACTTTTTTTTTTTTTTGCCATGCTGCGTGGCATGTGGGATCTTAGTTCCCTGACCAGGGACTGAACCTGTGGCCCCTGCACTGGAAGTGTAAAATCTTAACCACTGTACGGCCAGAAAAGTCCCCGTACACATTTTATATTAGAATAGTTCTAGATTTTAGGAAAAGTTGAAAAAATAGTACAGAGAGTTCCTCTATGCCCCACACCACTATTTCCACTATTATTACCATCTTATATTAGTGTGGTACACTTGTCACAACGTATCAACCAGTAATGACACATTATAATTAAGTAAATTATAATTTTTTCCACATTTCCTTAGTTTTCACCTAATGCCTTTTATCTGTTCCAGAACCCATCTAGGGTACCACATTACATTTACAGATGTTTGTTTGTTTCTTTGTTTTTGGCTGCATCGGGTCTTAGTCGAGGCATATGGAATCTAGTTCTCTGACCGGGGATTGAACCCAGGCCCCCTGCATTGCGAACATGGAGTCCTAGCCACTAGACCACCAGGCAAGTCCCCTACAGAATAGCTTTTATTTTTTTGTATTCATGAATCAATTTATTTTCCAGCAAAGTTTGTTACTTGATAGCTTTCTCTCTTATAAGACAAGAATATTAACATATTTTAATTCCCCTTTGGTTTTCCACTCCAACTTCTTAGCTAGTGTTGTGTAAATTTTGGTTCCAACTCTCTTTAGGACTGTAAATACTAATGAGTTTAGAATTCTGGCAAGGACATTCAGTGAGAAATGTCTGTTCTTGGTCTTCCTAAGTTTAGAACATCAGTGAAAACCATAGGTCTATCAAGTTTTAGCTATCCATTTGATGATTTTTGAAATTTGTCTTCTGAAATTGCAAAATGATGTTTTTCTCAAATCATTCCACCTTTACTCCAAAGAATGGCCAAGAAAATTATCTGTGAGTGGCAGAAACTTGTTTCCGCCTCAGTAGTTTCTCAGCAAAGATCTCTCCATCCAGTTGTCTCTCATCTGGGGAGCATAAAGACAGACTCATCATGAGATGCAGTAAATAACACTGACAGAGTTTAATTGTTTTTTTTAAATTGCAATCATAACTAATTAAATACTGGGATGTGAACAGCTGCACGGGAATATTTAACAGATTTCTTGGAGTCATCCCCACTTTTGATATGACTTTTGAAAAGCCTAGCTTATGGAAAGCTGAGTGAGTGGTTATCTTATATTTTACATTAGAAAGTGAAAAACCAACCTGAAAACTAGCAAGAAATGAATTGACAAGTCTTCATGAAGGTGTCATCTAAGCTCAGTCTTGAAAGACGAGTAGGATCCTTTCATTCAACCTGTATATGTTAAACTTCCATCACTATGTTAGCACTTGGACCCCAGGGTGACTTGCCTCTGAGGAGCTTATAGTGTGGTGGTGGTGGGGAGAGTGGATGGGCTGACTCATCGGTGGTTAGTGCAGGGGCCTGTGGCCAAAGCCAGCCTGTCACCTGGTTTTGTATGACCCATGAGCTGACAGTGATTTTTACGAAGCAAAGAGGAAGCAGGGATGAGTAAGGGACTTTCCAGCCCTGATTTTTTTTTTTAATGTTTCTACCCTAAGTGGAGCCCTGACTAGCCCTTTGGATAAAGACTTAATATTCTATGGTTAGAATCGCAGCATACCCAAGGGGCTACAGAAACAGAGGAGGGACAGCTAACTGTGACTGGGGAGGCCAGAGAAGTCACCCCCAGAAGGGGAGAGACTACGGGAACAAATGTTGGGTTGCGGTTGCTGGGCCTTTAGATGCCAGCTGCCAGGTTGTCCATCCTTGATTTTTTCTTTTAATATTCGGTCCTTCTTTCATCTGCTCCTTATAAAACGTGACTTTGGTTGCTGAACTTGTCGTTGTCCATTGCCTGTGTTCCCTGTAGATGGGGCTTCAGGGGTTCTGAGGACCCCCTAAATGGATACACGTGTGCATTTTTCTGGGAGAAAGACAGACGGCTTTCATCACATGCTCCACAGGCTCCATCATTCAGAAATTTTGGAAGCACAGTTTTAAAGTGGGTGTCTTTAAAATTGGGACTGTTGATGGTGGGTTCTGACTAGTGCAGAGTTAAGCAGAGGGGTTATATGTTTCCTGAATATTCATTGGAAAGACTGATGCTGAAGCTAAAACTCCAATACTTTGGCTACCTGATATGAAGAGCTGACTCATTTGAAAAGACCCTGATGCTGGGAAAGATTGAGGGCAGGAGGAGAAGGGGACGACAGAGGATGAGATGGTTGGATGGCATCACCGACTCAATGGACATGGGTTTGGGTGGACTCCGGGCATTGGTGATGGACAGGGAGGCCTGGCGTGCTGCCGTTCGTGGGGTCGCAAAGAGTCGGACATGACTGAGCAACTGAACTGAACTTGCTGGTCCAGGCCCAGATGCCCAGGGTCTGTGCACTCAGAAGATGTTCAGTGAGAGGCTTCTCTCAAGGTATTCTGTGCTTGGGCTGCAGGAGTGGTTGCTTCAGGGACTCTGGGAATGTCAGAGGATATCAGCCTAAATGGCTGAGAGAAGAGGGTCTGAGAGAAGGACTAAGAGGCCAATAATTTATTGGGAAGATGCAAGCCCTGGGTGATGAGACAAAGAAGAGGAGACTGTGTTACTGCTGGCTGACCCCTTTCAGCAGCCGTGAGGTGCCATATCTGTCCCTCAGCCACTTACTCTTGGCTCCACACTTCTCTGGGAGGGCTGCAAGAAGGGGCCACACCTCGCAGTAGCCCCTCGGAGAGAGGAAGGAGGTTTAGGTGCCAGCTTCATTTGTGTCTCCTTGTCATGTCAGTAAAGCTAATCTCCTCACTTCAGGGTACTCCCCCCTAGCCTGCAGGGACAGCTCGGGAGCTGGATCCCATGCACTGCAGGGCTGGAGTCTGGTCTATCCAGAGGCAGAGGGGCAACCAGGGCGAGGCGGGAAAGACCCTTGGAAGAAAAAGAAATTTAGAGAAGTGTGTCAAGGAGTCGGAAGGTGCAGGTTTGTTTCTATCAGTAGGAGGTAGACCTCTAAAGAAACAGCAGGTGTCGGGTTGGGGTAGGACCATCTTGGCAGAGGACACAACTGATCAGAGGTGGCAATGGAGGGAAGGGGGAGGGGAGAATAGTCCCTCCGAGACTGTGTATCACCCTCTCTCCTCTGCATCCATCTGACACTTACTCAGCTTCTGTTCTGTGCCAGTGGTGATATGATGAGTGAACAAAACCAGATCTGGTCTCTTCTCTCACAAAGATTAATCCAGTGTGGGAGACAGAGAGTATGCACATCATCACACTGGCAAATGTGAAATTGCAGCTGTGTTAAGTGCTCCTGGGAGACAGCTCTGAGAGCCTTTGTTAGATGGATTTAAACACAGTGAGAGAGGTCAGATAAGACATCCTTTTAATTTTTTATTGGAGTATAATGTCTTTACAATGTTGTCAGTTTCTTCTGTACAACAGTGTGAATCAACTATGTGTATACATATGTCCCCTCCCTCTTGGACCTCCCTCCCTCCCCTCTAGGTCATCACAGAGCACTGGGTTGGCTCCCCGTGTTATAACAGCAGTTTCCTCTAGCTCTCTGTTTCGCACATAGTGGTGTATATATAGTCAGTGCGTCTCTCCCGATTTGCCCTCCCCTCCCCTTCCCCTCAATGTCTACATGTCCATTATCTAGATCTGTATTCCTGCCCTGCAAATGTGTTCATCTGTACCCTTTTCCAGACTTCCCCAGTGGCTCAGACTGTTAAGAATCTGCCTGCAATGAGGGAAACCCAAGTTCAATCCCTGGGTTTTGAAGATCCCCCTGGAAAAGGAAATGGCAGCCCACTCCAGCATTCTTGCCTGGGAAAATCCCATGGATAGAGAAGCCTGGCAAGATATAGTCCATGGGGTCACAGAGTTGGATACGATTGAGTTGGACACACACACATACCCTTTCTCTAGACTCTGTATGTGTGTGTTAATATAGGATATTCATTTTGCTCTTTCTGACTGACTTCAGTCTGTATGACAGATTCTAGGTTCACACACGTCACTACAAATGACCCAATTTTGTTCCTTTTTATGGCTGAGTAATATTCTAGATAAGCCTTTCTAGGCCAAGTGGCTCATGACCTGAAAGGACTGGTGGGAGTTAAGGGCAAGAGCAAGAAAAGGGAAGGCTCTTTTGGTTGGAGGACAGACACCATGTCCAAAGGCTCTGTGGTAGGCTGGAGCCTGGCACACGTGAGTGTCAGAAACCAGGCCAAGGTGACTGGAGCGGTGAGAACACGTGGGATAGGAGGTAGGTGTCAGGGGCAGGCTTCAGACTTCCATGCCAGAACTGGGGCTGTTGGAGCCCTTCCTGGCAAACACCAAATATTAGCAACCCCAAGGATATCTGAAGGACAGGCAACTCCAGGAAAATCTCTGCAGCACCAGGCTAAAGGTGGTAGAGACTTTGGGGCTGGTAGCTGTGAGTGGGGCTTCCCAGGTGGTGTTAGCAGTAAAGAATCTGCCTGCCCATGCAAGGAGACACAAGAAATGTGAGTAAACGTGAGTTCAATCCCTAGGTCAGGAAGATTCCCCAGGAGTAGGAAACGGCACCCCAAAAAGACCCTCATACTTGCTTGCTGGCCCCAGGAACATTTTTAAATGTCGCAGAGCTTTTTCTTTTTATTATTTTTTAAATTCATTTTTTAAAAAGAGGAAAATTACAATGTTAAGTTGGTTTCTGTGGTACAACAATGTAAATCAGTCATTATTTTATATATATATATATATATTGTTATTTTATTTTATTTTTAATATTTAGTCTTAAGCTGGCTCTTTCACTCTCTTCCTCCTTNGCACCTCTTATTATTATAATTTTCTCATTTATCAACAAACATTTTTTTAAAATAAATAGAAAAAGTATCATGTAAAACATTTAAAATTAGCTTTATGAAAAATACAAGACAATGTCTTTATTGTTTTTTTGTTCAAGATGCACTCCTGAAAACTTGGTTGAACATCTATTAATGCCAAGAACCCTGTTTTATTTTTTTACCTTTATATTTTATATTGAGGTATAGCCAATTATGGAGAAGGCAATGGCACCCCACTCCAGTATTCTTGCCTGGACAATCCCACGGATGGAGGAGCCTGGTAGGCTGCAGTCCATGGAGTCACGAAGAGTCGGACACGACTAAGTGACTTCACTTTCACTTTTCACTTTCATGCATAGGAGAAGGAAATGGCAACCCACTCCAGTGTTCTTGCCTGCGAATTCCAGGGACGAGGGAGTCTGGTGGGCTGCCGTCTGTGGGGTCGCACAGAGTCGGACACGACTGAAGCGACTTAGCAGCAGCAGCAGCAGCAGCAGAGCCAATTAACAATATTGTGATAGTTTCAGNCAGTGTTCTTGCCTGCGAATTCCAGGGACGAGGGAGTCTGGTGGGCTGCCGTCTGTGGGGTCGCACAGAGTCGGACACGACTGAAGCGATTTAGCAGCAGCAGCAGCAGCAGCAGAGCCAATTAACAATATTGTGATAGTTTCAGGTAAATGGTGAAGGGACTCAGTCGTACATATACATATACATGTATCCATTCTCCCCCAAACTCCCCTCCCACACAGGCTACCACGTAGCATTGACCAGAGTTCTTGCTTGTTGGAAGAATCACCTGTTTTAGATAGAGAGAGTCAATTATCTGCTTAGCTGAGGAGGAAGTCACGTGATCAGTTTAGTTCAGGCGCTCAGTTGTCTCTGACTCTTTGCGACCCCATGAATTGCAGCTATGATGATTTNTGTGTGTGTGTGTGTATCCCCTCCATGTTAGGATTTTCTATATCTCCCGGAGATATTTTTAGACTATTCTCTTTTCAGATTTTCTAGCAACACTCTCACATGGGGTATGAAACTCAAGGTGCTGCATGGAAAGTTCCAGAACCAAACCTAGCATACAGACCTCCTCCTGGGCGACATCCCACAGTGGCAGTGCTGGGGACAGGTCAGGCAGAGGGCTGGCCCACACAGTCCTGGGCCAGGACTCCTTGTAGGAGGACACACAGTCCTCACATTGTCTTGGAGCAATATCTGCGCTGCTTCCAGGTGCTTTGCAGATAGTTATATGGCCCGTAACTCTGCACNGGGTATGAAACTCAAGGTGCTGCATGGAAAGTTCCAGAACCAAACCTAGCATACAGACCTCCTCCTGGGCAACATCCCACAGTGGCAGTGCTGGGGGCAGGTCAGGCAGAGGGCTGGCCCACACAGTCCTGGGCCAGGACTCCTTGTAGGAGGACACACAGTCCCCGTCCTCAGTGACCCAGGGGTTGACTCACATTGTCTTGGAGCAATATCTGCGCTGCTTCCAGGTGCTTTGCAGATAGTTATATGGCCACTTCAAACAAAGCACAAAACAAAGCAGAAACCCCACAGTGAAGCTATTTGAGAAAGAACTTTTATTGGTCTACCAAGTTACCTTTGGCTTGTGATAAACAAAATAATCCAACTCATTAACCTTGGAGAAAGTATCTCTGAAGGGCAGGCTTTTGGTATCTTGAAAAGCTTTGAGAGGAATTTAAATGTATTCTCATTTGGCAGAAATTTATGTATTGTGATTACCTCCAATCAGAGCAGATTGTCTGATGTGACTGCAAGAAGCCTTGGGATTGGTTAGAGCAGTCTTGGCTGATTACAAATTTATTCATCTGAGCCTCTGTGTGTGTGTGTGTGTGTGTGTATTTTTCAAGTCAGAGATGGTTGTTGTCTTGTGTTCTGAGCTGTGAGTAGTTTTGATTCTCTTTTTCAGAATATTTCAAGAGTGCTGCAAGAGCAGACCTCTCTGGATCCGTTTATCTATGTAATTTTAATGCAGGAGAAATAACAAGGGAATATCTAGATACAAAACTCCAAGTCCTCATGGACTCTGGAATGCTTGGCATTTTTCCTTTCTAAACTGGGCAGCTGCCTGTGAGAAGGTGATTTAACATGTCAAATCTTGGATATCCCTTATAAAAGCTCTTAGGCACACTCTTGCTTGGTAATTCTGAACTGTGGGAAAAGAAGTGCAGGACTTCATGAGTGGATTTGAACAAATTGGAGGAATTTAGAAAGAGTCATAAAAGTGATTAAGGGTTGGAGGGAGTGACTGAAAAGAGATTAAAGGAGTGAAATGCATGTCTTGGCCAAACTACAGATGTGGGAGAAGCAGAGGGCAGAACTCTGAGGATCATAAAATGCTGGGAGGAAGTGGGGCTGATTCAAGGCTCTTAACTTCTTTTGGGGTCACGGACCCTTTTGCAAATCCAGTAATAGCTCAAAACCTCTCTTCAAAAGAGCGCCCAGGCTCACATAGGCTTGGTTTGCCTGTTTCTTGCTCTTTGTTCTCGGCTCTAGACATGTTGCGTTCCATATGAGTCTGAAATTGCCACAGCTTTTAATTTCTTTAAAGACAAATTGGAAATACAGATTTTTATGTGAATTTTTTCAAAGAAACAGTATTGACCAAATTAAATGCCGTTCTGGGACATTGTAGCCTCCAGGTTGCCATCTTTGTCTTTTTTGTTGTCCCTGAGTTCCTTGTATCTGTTTATCTGTTTAGTTTGTTCCACTTTTTCATATGGAGACTTTCCTCGAAGGTCTGGTGATCCTGGCTGTAAGTGGGTGGAATTTTCCTGTAGGTGATGGATGGTGAGTATATATGGGTGTTTCTTTGGGGTACTTAGTTTTTCCAGAGAATTGCCCAATCTCCCAAGAGAGGGAGCAGTGAGGTGGGGTATAAAGGGGGACAGGGGAGAGAGAAGGTCTGTGGTTCTGTAGCTGGAGGCTGCTGGTGTAGGAATGGACTTTTGAGTACGTGGATTACTGACAATCCACCACTGGTCAGTATTACACTTCATCCCACTGCTGCACTGTGCCTGATCCCTTTGAAGCCAGAGAATCCTCTTCTCAATTTTTTCTAAAGGGTGAAGCCCTATTTTTGTAGGGTTGGATGTCTTGCTGTGCAGAGCTGGGGAGAGGCTCTGCAGGTCTGCGTTGGCCTGACTGCTTGTAAACAATCTGTTTTTAACCTGAGAGCCACACTTGCCCTCTTGCTGCCTAGTCTTCAGGTGCTGAACCCTCCAGGGATTCTGCAGAACAAATTAGTTTGTTTCCTGTTGGTATCCTACTTGGTAGGTTATTGGTAGAACAAAGAATATCATAAGCTAAATTGGTTGCCTTCTATTTTCCAAAATCTCTCTTCTGCAGTGAGCTCCTTCTAGTTCTTTAGTAAAGAAAAATTCAATCATTTTAACCAACAATCTTTTTAGTGGGGATTTGGGAAAAGAAGGACAGAAATGTATATTATAGTCTGCTATTAAAAAAAGTTGAAATACAGATGACTCGCAATATTGTGTTTAAGGGATACAGCAAAATGATTCATTTATTTTTTTCAGATTATATTTCATTATCAATTATTATACAATATTAACTATAGTTCCTTGTGCTATACAGTAAGTCTTTATTGCTTATCTATTTTATGTATAGTAGTTTGTATCTGTTAATCCTATGCTCCTAATTTCCCTCCCTCTCCCCTTTGGTAACCATAAATTTGTTTTTATGTCTGTCAGTCTGTTTCTCTTTGTGTATAGATTAACTTGTATTATTTTTAGATCTCACACATAATATTCGTGTTTCTCTGTCTTCACAAAGTATAATATTCTTGAGGTCCATGCGTGTTGTTACAAATGGCAATATTTATTTTTATGGCTGAGTTATATTCCATAGTTGTATATGTGTGCATATACACACCATATCTTCTGAAGACAGTTGCCTCCTGGTGGGCACTTGGGTTGTTTTTATGTGTTGGCTATTGTAGATAGTGCTGCTAGGAATGTGAAGATAGGCGCAGAGATTAGAGCTGTGCAGTTACAAGCCAAGGAATGCTAAAGGTTACCAGTAGCCCCCAGAAACCAGGAAGAGGTTGGCATGGAACACATTCTCTCTCAGAGCCTTTAGAAGGCATCAACCTTTCTCACTCCTTAATTTTGGTCTTCTGGTCTTCAGAATGCTGAGAGAATAATTTTTTTTTTTTAAGCCACTAAATATGTGGTAATTTGTTATAACAGTTTAGGAAACTAGTATAGTTATGTTCAGATTTTAAAACAGGACAGGAATTTGCTGACTTTAAACTTTAAAGCTCTGTAACCTTGCTGTTTTGTTTGATCTTCTGAAAAGATGGACATTCGTTGTGATCATGCTGTTGCTGACATTACCTGGCTGGTGGCATAGACGGCAAGAATGAGAAGGTTGCGTTGTTGAGTAAGTTAGGTGGGTGGGTTTCCCTGGTGGCTCAGACAGTTAAGAATCTGCCTGCAATTTAGGAGACCCAGGTTCGATCTTGGAGTTGGGAAGATCCTCTGGAGAAGGAGATGGCTACCCACTCCAGTATTCTTGCCTGGAGAATCCCATGGACAGAGGAGCCTGGTGGGCTACAACCCATGGGGTCTCAGAGTCGGACCCAACTGAGCGACTAACATTTTCACTTTCAAGTGAAAGTGCAGGGAAAACTATTCAAAAACAAAAGTGAAAGTGAAAGTCGCTCAGTTGTGTCTGACTCTTTGTGGCCCCATGGACTATACAAGCCATGGAATTCTCTAGGCCAGAACACTGGAGTGGGTAGCCTTTCCCTTCTCCAGGTGATCTTCTCAACCCAGGGATTGAACCCAGGTCTCCTGCATTGCAGGTGGATTCTTTACCAGCTGAGCCACAAGGGAAGCCCTCAAAAACAAAAAGCAATCAGTAATTGAGTCTTTATCATGTTTCTGTCTTATGTCCAACAGTATCTCTTGTTCAGTCATTCAGTTGTGTCTGACTTTTTGTGACCCCATGGACTGCAGCATGCCAGGCTTCCCTGTCCTTCACCATCTCCCAGAATGTGCTCAAACTCATGTCCATTGAGTCAATGATGCAGAGAGATTAGAATTAGATTCCATGTGGACTCTTGAGATGCTCACAACTCAATAATTGAAACAAAACCATTAGCAAGCTAATATATAATCAGTTGGTAAGAGGCATAAGGAAGGTTGAACTGGATAAGGAACCTCAGTTTATTTATTAGTTGGATACTTTATTTATTTATTTTTTCTTCAGAACTCATCACTCAGTTTCAGGTTCTGTGACAAAGTCACTCAGTAGGATGTGTCCCTGGATCCCATTAAGGTCAGATTACCCCTTGGCTTGAGTCAAGTTGTGTGCTGATTGCATAGCAGAGCGCTGGCATTTGTAGGCCGAGAGATTATCCCTTTTTTCCCCCCCTTACCTCAGTGCTTGGAAAATGCAATGCAGCTGGCAGAATCAGCAGGGGTGGGAAGCACAATCACCCTCTAGGATTGGGAATGGAATAAATTAAAGTCTTATCTAAATGGTTTGACAAGTTCCCGTTTGCCTGACTAATTGCATCAGTCCGCTCTTCTTGCTCCTCCAAGGCTGGGATTCTCAGGCTAGAGTGTTAGCAGCCCCTGCCCTGGAGTGTGCCGCAGCCCATTCCTGCAGCCTAGAGGGGACCCTGGTGTGTTATCTGCTGACCCCAGGAGTGCTCCAGGGCCCTTCTTTTAATAATAGATTTCACAGTCATTGCTGGATACTTCCCTGCAAGGCTGTGCCTAGCTGGTGTTAACTTTAGGGAGGTGGGCTGAGCAAGACTGAGGAGCCTGGGGAGACCAGTGAAGCTGGGACTCTAGGACTGGCTAGGTGAAGGCTTGTGCTCCTGCTGTCACTTGTGACTTACCTCCAGCAGTCCATCTTGTTAGGATTCCCTCTGAGTCTAGCACAGGCCCTTTCAAGTCATAGATCCTGGAGCCAGAGATATAACACTGGGCAATTGGCCAGACATGGAGAGTATGGAAATCAGACACAGTGTTCGTGGCTCCCAGCACTCACAAAGCCCATCAGTTAACACACTTGGATGAACTTTTCCAGTGAAGGAAAAAATAATTAGTGCGAATTGAGTGTTACGGCAACTGCCAGTCCTTTTGTCTCTGATGACCTCTGGTTCTGGACTTGCCTCTATAATGTGCGAGGTGCTTAGGTCCCCAACTCTGCCTTTTCTCTTTAGGGAGAATAGGGAGCTGAGATTGCCCAAGGCATCTGAGCCAGCTGCAGGGATTGAGGCAAGAGAAAGGAGGACTCAGTTTCTGGGGAGAGTATCCCAAGGATGCTGTTTGCAGGGCAACTTCTAGTTAGCACAGAGCATTTGGGAGAAGCAGAGGAAATTCCAGAGAAGGCAATGGCAACCAACTCCAGTACTCTTGCCTGGAAAATCTCATGGACAGCCTGGTAGGCTGCAGTCCATGGGGTCTCAAAGAGTCAGATACGACTGACCGACTTCACTTTCACTTTTCACTTTCATGCACTGGAGAAGGAAATGGCAACCCACTCCAGTGTTCTTGCCTGGAGAATCCCAGGGATGGTGGAGCTTGGTGGGCTGCTGTCTGTGAGGTCTCACAGAGTCGGACACGACTGAAGTGACTTAGTAGCAGCAGAGGAAATTCCTGTAATATGGAAGCCAGAGGCCTTGGGGCCGGCAGTGGCTCCCTCTTTGGGTGTAGGGGTCTTCAGTTTATTCGAGTGATGTTCCTATTTGTCACTCGCTTTGGATTTAGAGATTACCCATTTGGGGTTAGGACATGGATGACAGCGAGGTCCTTGACAGGGGTGGGGGACAGTGTCCCTGTGACTTTTCCCTGCCTGGGAATCCTGGCATTCTGAGGAGAAAGACAAAGACGAGGGATTAGTTATCTAGGCCTGCCATACAAGTCATGCAGGCTTGGTGGTTTAACAGCAGGCATTTATTTCCTCATGGTTTTGGAGGTTGGAAGTCTGAGATCAAGGTATAGGCAGGATTGGTTTCTTCTGAGGCCTCTCTGCTTGGCTTGCAGACGGCCGTCTTCTCCCCGTGTCTTCACGTGGCCTCGCTCCTGTCCTTGTCTGTGTTTTGTATCCAGATTTACTCTTGTCAGAACCCAGGTCATATTGGATTAGGGCCCACTCCAGTGGTCTCATTTGAAGTTCATCACTTCTTTTAAGACCTTATCTTCAAATATAGTCACATTCACGGGTTCTGGGGGTTAGGACTTAAACCAGTGAGTTCTGGAGGGAGGAGGACATAATTCAGCCCAGAACAGAAGCAAATTGGCATTCTACTAAGTTTAAGTTTAATTTTGTAACTCCTGGTGAACCCTAGTTGTCTTGTTGGGGTTCTTACCTTTGGGAATGTTTTCAGGACATGGGACATTTTTTTTTTTTTTGAGGGTGTGTGTATCCACATCAGAAAGGCTTGAATGAACTTAACCTTACTTAGATGTATGGAATGAGTATCACAGATAAAATCTTAGTACTCAGTTTATGCCTCTTATCCATTTCCAGAGTGTGTATTACTGATACCCTAAGAAGAGGGGTTGAGTAATTACTTGGGATGGAAAGCTGAGTATGTTCTTATTCAGGAGTCTCCTGATTAGACAAATCTGAGATCCATGCTATTAAAATCTTCATTTCAGCCTGTTGGGAACTGGCTTCTACAACCTATGGAAATGTCTCTTATTCTAGAGACACTGGATTCTTTACCTATTTACTAAAAAGAACGATCTTTCTGGCATTTATTTTGTTTTTGTCTTAAAAAAAAAAAAAACCCTCTTGCTCTCAAAGTCAGTCTTAAAAAAACATACAGGAGGAGCTCAAGGCTGGATTCTCTGTAATTTTCTCAAACAGCTTTTGTGTAAATGACAAGTTCCTAGCTAATTGAACGCAGAAGTAGCGGATGAGCTTAAACTCAGCCAAGTGGTAATAGTCTGGGATGACAGCAGATCCTCCCAGCTGAGAGGTTTATGCTGTACAAAGTAGCCTGCATCAAAGCGGCTCTTGATTTTGCTGGCAGTTCCCTTGCCAGAGCGCGAAAATGGTGGTTTTTCATCCGCTTCCTGCAGACATCCTTTGATGACTCTCACCAAGCCACTTCTGTGAACTCAGGTGTACCGTGGCATCCCCTTCACCACATGCTCCTTTGTGCACTCTGAAGGTGGAAGCCAGAGTGGAGTGTAGCAGCTCACTTCTTTCAATACTAAGACGTCTTGCTGGGGACCTGTGTTCTTCTTAGGACCCATGTGTCCATGCAGAGATTGCTTATCTTATTTATGTGCCCAGAAATGAAAAGCTTCTGATGGATAGCAGGCAGGTGAGGGGAAGGATGTGCTTTTATAGTTGACTTTGTCAGAGTATCTCATCTGCAGAGGTAAAGAAAGCAGAGCCTCGCAGTCCTGCAGTTTCTCTGACTTCTTCACGTCAGTTGTTTTGATAGCTCCTTATCAGTGGGTCAAGAATGATACGTTATAAGCTTTAGGCACCATGATATGGAGCGTTGCAGTGTACACTGGCCACAGAGTGAGGCCATTTTAATCTCAGGTCAGCTTTCAACATGAAGAATGTTAATTAAGATTATAGTGGGGGATTTATTTAACTCTCAGGGAAGGAAAACTATTTAACAGACTTTTGTTTTCTCTCTGCTGCTCCTGACACTGAAGCTAGGATTTATACAATTAATTGGCTCCTTGCAGAATAGCTGTTCTGCCTCTTGCACACTGTTCTTAGAATAGAGTTAATATTTAGAAAGTCGAGACTTTGTACATTATATTCGATCACTGGTGGTGGTGGTGGTTTAGTTGCTCAGTTGTGTCTGGCTCTTGAGAACCTGTGGGCTATTGCCTGCCGGGAATTTGATCATTATTTGTTGAATTAGTTATATAAAATAGTATATACTTGTAATAAAATAATATTCAGCCATAAGGGAACATGAATGAACCTTGAAAACATTATGATAAATAAAATACAGACACAAAAGGACAAGCATGGTATGATTTTACTTTTATGAGGTACCTCAAATAGGTATATTCATGGAGACAAGAAGTAGAATGATGGTTACCGTGGACTGGGGTCAAGGGCATAAGTAGAATAGTGGTTACCATGAGCTGGGGTCAAGAGTATAATGGGGACTTGCTGTTTAATCAGTACGGAGATTCCATTTGAGCTGATGAAACAGTTCTGAAGATGGATAGTGGTGATGGTTGCACAACTGCAAATGATTTAATGCCACTAAATTATACTTAAAAACAGTAAATTTTATGTTATGTATGCTGCTGCTGCTGCTGCTAAGTTGCTTAAGTCTTGTCCGACTCTATGTGACCCCATAAACAGCAGCCCACCAGGCTCCGCTGTCCCTGGGATTCTCCAGGCAAGAACACTGGAGTGTGTTGCCATTTCCTTCTCTAGTGCATGAAAGTGAAAAGTGAAAGTAAAGTCACTGAGTCGTGTCCAACTCTCAGTGACTCCATGGACTGTAGCCTATTAGGCTCCTCTGTCTATGGAATTTTCCAGGGAAGAGTACTGGAGTGGGGTGCCATTCATTACCATAAAAAAAGTTTTAAAAAATTGATTCCATTGCAGGAAGAGCTTCTAAAAATGCAGAAATATATAAAAAAAATTTACTTGCTATTTCTTAGACATGTATTACATGTATTTCTTAGAGTTTATAAACCTGACGGCAATTTTTCTATGGTTCTTCCCTTAATCAGCAATAGAGGCCACCTTTACTCCATGGATGGAGTAGTCATGTATAGATGTGAGAGTTGGACTACAAAGAAAGCTGAGTGCTGAAGAATTGATGCTTTTGAACTGTGGTGTTGGAGAAGACTCTTGAGAGTCCCTTGGACTGCAAGGAAATCCAACCAGTCCATCCTAAAGGAAATCAGTCCTGAATATTCGTTGGAAGGACTGAAGCTGAAACTCCAATACTTTGGCCACCTGAGGCAAAGAACTGACTCATTTGAAAAGACGCTGATGCTGGGAAGGATTGAAGGTGGGAGGAGAAGGGGACGATAGAGGATGACATAGTTGGATGGCATCACCGATGTGATGGACATGAGTTTGAGTAGGTTCCGGGAGTTGGTGATGGACAGGGAAGCCCAGCGTGCTGCAGTTCATGGGGTTGCAAAGAGTCAGACATGACTGAGCAACTGAACTGAACTGAACTCCTCCAGTAATTGTAATTTTTCTCCTTAGCTCAGGCCAGATGATCAGATGGCTGTGTGCTTGGCCTCCTTTTTTGACTTTGCTCAATCACTTCTGCATGAATTGTGCTTTGGCCTCCTCTCTCACATTGCAGGAGCAACAGGAAGCATTTCAGGAGACCCCCTACTGTCTATACCTCAGTTCAGTTCAGTTGCTCAGTTGTATCCGACTCTTTGTGACCCCATGAATCCCAGCATGCCAGGCCTCCCTGTCCATCACCAATTCCCAGAGTTCACTCAGACTCACGTTCATCGTGTCGGTGATGCCATCCAGCCATCTCATCCTCTGTCATCCCCTTCTCCTCCTGCCCCCAATCNTCATGGGGTTCTCAAGGCAAGAATACTGAAGTGGCTTGCCATTCCCTTCTCCAGTGGACCACGTTCTGTCAGCCCTCTCCACCCTGAGATACCCCTCATCCAAGGTAAGGAGCAGCGGCTGTGCTCTGCTGGAGCAGCCGTAAAGAGATACCCCACACCCAAGGTAAGAGAAACCCAAGTAAGATGGTAGGTGTTGCAAGGGGGCATCAGAGGGCAGACACACTGAAACCATTCTCACAGAAAACTAGTCAACCTAATCAGACTAGGACCACAGCCTTGTCTAACTCAGTGAAACCAACCTTCTGAAGCTATTCCCAAAAACTGTAGAGGAAGGAACACTCCCAAATTCATTCTGTGTGGCCATCATCACCCTGATACCAAACCAGACAAAGATAACCACAAAAAAGGAAAACTATATAGGCCAGTATTACTGATAAACACAGATGCAAAAAAATCCTCAAGAAAATACTAGCAAACCGAATTCAATAATATATTAAAAGGATTATATACCATGATCAAGTGGGATTTATTCCAGGGATGCAAGGATTTTCCAATATCTGTACATCAACATGATACACGTTAACAAACCAAAGGATAAAAACTAGGTGATCATCCCAAAAGATGGAGAAAAATCTTCTGACAAAATTCAGCATCTATTTATGAATGTTTAAAAAAAAAATTTTCCAGGAAGAGGGCATAGAGGGAACCTACCATAACTTAATAAAGGCCATACTGGACAAACTCACAGAAAACATCATACAGAACAGTGAAAAGCTAGAAAGTATTCCAAAATCAGGAACAACAAGGATGCCCATTCCAGCTATATTTATTCAACACAGTACTGGAAGTCTTAACCACAGCAATCAGACAAAAAGAAATAAAAGGTATCCAAATTGGAAAGGAAAAAGTAAAACTGTCACTGTAGGTGAAATGATACTATATACAGAAAATCGTAAAGATGCCACCAGAAAACTACTAGAGCTCACTGAAGATTTCAGTAAAGTTGCAGGACACAAAATTAATATACAGAAATCTGTTGCATTTCTATACAGTAAAACAAAAGATTCAAAAGAGAAATTAAGGGAATAATTCTGTTTACCATTACATCAAAAAAAACAACAACAAAAAACCTAGGAATAAACCTGCCTAAGGACGAAAAGACCTCCACTCCAAAAACTGTATGACATTGATAAAAGAAACTGAAGGTCATGTGAATACATGGAAAGATATACCATTTTGGGGATTGAAAGAAGAGTGTTAAAATGACCATATTACCCATGGCAATGTATAGATTTAGTGCAATCCCTGTCAAAATACCAATGACATTTTTCACAGAATGAGAACAATAATTTTAAATCTGTATGGAAACAGAAAAGACCCAAACAGCCAAAACAATCTTGAGCAAGGAGAACAGACATGGAGGAATCAATCTCCCTGACTTTAGCCCACACTATAAAGACACAGTCATCAAAACAATGTGGTACTAACACAAAAACAGACACAGAGATCAATAAAATAGAAAAGACAGCCCAGAAATAAATCCATGTATTTGAGGTCAATTAATCTACAATGAAGAAGGCAAGAATATAAAATTGAGACAAGATAGTCTCTTCAAGAAGTGATGCTATGGACTAGACAGTATTCTTTAACACCACATATAAAAATAAACTCAAAATGGATCAAATACCTAAATGCAAGACCAGGAATTATAAAATTCTTAGAGGAAAACCAGCAGAACACTTTTTGACATATATTGGAGCAATATTTTTTCGATCTGTCTCTTAAAGCAAAGGAAATAAAAGCAAAGATAAACAGATGGGACCTAATTAAACCTAAAATCTTTTACACAGCAAAGGAAACCATCGACAAAATGAAAAGACAACCTATAGAATGGGAGAAAATATTTGCAAATGATATGACTGGTAAAGGGTTAATATCCAAAACATATGAACACCTCATATAACTCAACATCAAAAAACTAACAACCTGATTAAAAAATGGGCAGAGAAACTGAATAGACACTTTCCCAAAGAGGATATGCAGATGGACAACAGACACTTGAAAAGATGCTCAACATCAGTAAGCATTGGGGGAAATGCAAATCAAAACCACAATGAGCTATCACCCCATGCCTGTCAGGACGACTCATCGAAAAGTACACAAATAAAAAATGTTAGTGAGGACATGGAAAAAAGGGAATCCTCCTATACTGTTTATATGAATGTAAATTGGTGCAGCCACTGTGCAAGAACAGTATACAGGTTAATTCAAAAACTTAAAATAAAACTACCATATGATCCACCAATTCCACTCTTGGGTATATAGAAAAAAAAAAAAAACCCACTAATTTGAAAAGATACTTGTTTCTCACTGTTCACTGCAGCACTGTTTACAATAGCCAGGACATGGAGGCAACCTGTGTCCACTGACAGATGGACAGATGAATGGATAAAGAAGACATGGTATATATATATATATACAATGGAATATTACTCAGCCATATAAAATAATGGATTTGGGTCAGTTGTAGTGAGATGGATGAACCCAGAACCTGTTATACAGAGTGGGATAAGTCAGAAAGAGAAAAACAAATAATGTATATTAGCACACATATATATGGGATCTAAATATACTACTGATGAACCTATTTGAAGGAATGGAGACACAAATATAGAGAACAGACTTCTGGACACAATGGGGGAAGGAAAGGGTGGGACAAATTGAGAAAGTAGCATTGACATACATGCACTATCATGTGTAAACTAGCTCGTGGGAAGCTGCTGCATAACACAGGGAGCCCACCCTGGCCCTCTGCGATGACCTAGAAGGGTGGGATGGAAGGGGAGAGGCAGGCTCAAGAAGGAGGGGATATGTATATATACAACTGTGGCTGATTTGCATTGTTGTATGGCAGAAACCAACACAACACTGTAAAGCAATTATCCTCCAATTTAAAAAAAAATCTAAAATAAAACTACCATTATGATCCACCAGTTCCAAAAAAACAAACAAAAAAACTCCCCACTAATCTGAAAAGATACGTGTACTCCAGTGTTCACTGCAGCACTATTTACAATTGCCAGGATGTGGAATCAACCTAAGTGTTCATCAACAAATGAATGGATAAAGAAGCTACGAAATATAGATATATGTGTGTGTGTATATACACACACATATACACAACATACACATGCACACAATGGAACACTGTGCTGTGCTCAGTCGCTTCAGTCGTGTCCAACTCTTTGCGACCTATGACTGTAGACTACCAGGCTCCCCTGTCCATGGAAATCTCCAGGCAAGAATGCTGGAGTGGGTTGCCATGCCCTCCTCCATGGGATCTTCCCAACCCAGTAATCAAATCCATATCTCTGGTGTCTCCTGCATTGCAGGCAGGTTCTTCATCCATTGAGCCATCTGGGAAGCCTGATGGAACACTAAATAGCCATAAAAAAGAACAAAAATTTGCCATTTCCAACATGGATGATTTGAAGGGTATTATACTAAATGAAATAAGTCAGACAGTGAAAGACAAATACTGTATTATATCACTTATAAGTGGAATCTAAAACAAACTAGTGAGCACAACAAAAAGAAAGATATAGAGAACTAGAGGTTATTAGTAGGGAGAGGGAAGTAGGAAGAGGCAATATAGGGGTAGGGAATTAAGAGTTATAAACTATTAATATTATGTATAAAATAAGCTACAAGGCTATTTTATATGACACAGGGAATATAGCCAATATTTTATAACTATAAATGGAGTATAATCTTTAAAAACTGTGACCTACTATATTATACACCTGTAAAACATGTAATATTATACAAAGACTATATTTTAATCAAAATGAAATCAGTGGACTTTTAGTAAAGCAGATTACCCTTCATAATGTGGGAGGTGAAAGTGTTAGTCTCTCAGTTGTTTCCAATTCTTTGTGACCCCATGAATTGCATCCCGCCAGGCTCCTCTCTGTCCATGGTACTTCCCAGGCAAGAATACTGGAGTCGGTTGCCATTTCCATCTCTAGGGGACCTTCCTGACCCAGGGATTGAACTTGGGTCTCCTGCACTGCAGGCAGATTCTTTACTGTCTGAGCCACCAGGGAAGCCCAGTGTGGGAAGGCCTTATCCAATCAGTTGAGGCCTAAGGGAAAAGCCTTAGGTGCCCCAAGGAAGAAGAATTCTGCCTCTAGAGAGTCTGTGGGCTCAAGACTGTGACATCAATTCCTTCCTGCATCTTCAGTCTGTTGGCCTGCCTGAGATTTTGGACTTGCCAGTCTCCACAGTCATGTAGGTCAATTCCTTAAAAATTAATATGTCTCTCTCTTTCCTTCTCTACACACAAACACCCTACTGGTCCTGGTTCTCTGCAGATCCCTAATACACCATCTAATGTCA
The DNA here is from genome assembly GCA_006410875.1 of Neotragus pygmaeus. Classification (NCBI taxonomy): domain Eukaryota; kingdom Metazoa; phylum Chordata; class Mammalia; order Artiodactyla; family Bovidae; genus Neotragus; species Neotragus pygmaeus. Next base: position 293,451 of record SJYV01014858.1, read on the forward strand.
AAATAGGAGGAATGACATAAAATATGTTCACATGTCAAGAAGACAACATTAAAAAAAAAAAAAAGGCTAGAAGAACATGAGGAAAAGGCAGTCCACAGACATATTTTTATAAAGTACTAAACTATTAGTTGGTGTGGTTCCTATATTAGGTTCTGAGCATCCTAATAGCCAAAGTAAAGAAGAAAACAGATATTGACTNGACTGAACTGAACTATATGTTCAGGATTAGAAGATATTTCCTGATCCAAAACAGGATGAGGGTGTGTCTTCAGCCAAGAAGAAGTGGCAGCATCTATGTGAGCGTGTTTCAAGTTATGTGTTTTACTGATGATTGCTCTTTACCTCATTCATTTGGCTCTTTTGGTTTTAGGTGTGGTGTTTAATACACAAGTCAACCAGCATTGATCAATAGATCTGTCTTAATTTTTCTGGTGTAAAAAAACAATCTAACATCTGGTTTTCTTAGGTCCAGGCTACCAAGGCCAAGGAATATCTTCTTGAGGCCTCAAGGACCTGAGCCTGCCCGGTCTACTGAGCAGTCATCTGCCTGACTGGGCTCTCAGCTCCCAGCCCAGAGGCCCTTTGCCTTGTAACCAGACCTCCCACCTTGCATCTGATGAATGAGGGAGGCAGCCTCCAAAGGAAGTTGTCTGAGATTGTGAACTGATGGGGCCAAGGCCATGTTTACCCTTCCTGTTTCTTGTCTACAAAGAGCAGATTGAATCATTAGTGAGCATGTTTGTTAATGATAATTACATGTTTCAAGTACAAAGCATTATTCTGTAGAATATTTACTAAGATGGTTTACTCCTTGCCTTTTTAAAAGGATGACATTTTACTACCCTAATTAGGTTCAAGAAAACAAATAGGAATCTGCATAACATCATCACTTTTCTCCCTAGGGCATGTTGGGTGGTGTGCAAGCTATTACTTGAACTTAAGAGTCTGCTATTAACCTGAAGAATATGAAGATCAGAGAAGTGATGTCCACCAATGAGACATACAGAGAGTATCAAGTTATCTCCCAAAGCTAGGCAGCATAATTCCTCTATAGTTACGGGTTCAACACAGTGTTAGGAACATGGTAATGATGGTCACGATAATAATAATAATGGCAATAAAAATAATAACTCTAATGTGAACTATCTCTGTCTCCACCATCACAACAGCTAATATTGGTTGGCTCCTACTTTCTACCAGGCCCTAGATTAAACATTTTATTTGCATTCTCTCTATCTGCATAGAATGCTGATTACTATGAGGAGGGTCCTATAACATTCACTTTGTACAGTTGAGGAAATTGAGGTTCAAAGAGACTAGATAAGTAGCCCAAAGTTAGACCGCTAAGTCTCAAAGGGGCAGAAGAAGAAGTAACCCTCCAGATAGGACAGAACATGGTCCAACCTCGCTGCAGCTTTGACCCACGGGCAGGTGCTGTGGCCAGTACTCTTCGAGGTTTTCACACTTGCCCCTGCTCACCTGCCCTTTGTCCTTTGCACCTACCATTGACTTTTTGTGTCTTTTGCATTGAGGCAGCCAAAACATTCAAATATATATAAACAGCTCAAGATCGTTCAAGAATATTCAGGCTGTAGGGGACAGCAGAAGGAATGAAAAGTAAAAATCACCCAGTTTTTAAAAATCCCAACTCTGGAGTCACAAACATGTTAGTGTGTCCTGCTGTGGCTTTTCCTCTTGTAAACAGTCCATATTTATTCCATAGTTATTCCATATTTAAGTTTTGAATTTTAAGTTTAACGTAAGTATTTTCTTACACCTTTGCTCTCATAGTCCTGTCTTTTTTAATTACAAAAATATGTACTTATTTTTGTGCTGGGTCTTCATTGCAGTGAGTGCTTTTCTCTAATTACAGCAAGCGGGGACTCCTCTCTAGTTGCAGTATGTGGGCTTCTCATCATGGTGGCTTCCATTGTTGCAGAGCACAGGCTCCAGGGTGTGCGGACTTCATTAGTTGTAGCACGTGGGCTCAGGAGCTGTGGCTCTCAGGCTTGGGAGCACAGGCTCAATAGTTGTGGTGCATGGGCTTAGTTGCTCTGCGGCTTGTGGGATCTTCCCAACCCAGGGATCAGACCCTGCATTGGCAGGTGGATTCTTCACCACTGAGCCACCAGGGAAGCCCTCATAATCCTATCTTAATGGCTGCTGAGCTCTCTACTAAGTGCATATGGTTAGCGGGCTTTTAAGTCTGTGCCACAGGAGGTTGTATCCTTCTGTTGCTCCCATGTGCCAGGTGCAGGCTTTTGCTCAGCATGCTGAGTGCTTGCTTCTGTCTGCTGCCAGGTGGGTTGGAATTGTGGGGTGTGTCTACCCCATCACATTGTAAATAGCTTGTATCTTCAGAGGGGTCTCTATGGGGTTTGGCAGGAGTCCTACTGGCCTGGAGCTAAGGAGACCCAGCTTAGGCTTTGTATGAAATTAGCTGCAAGTCCTTCGGGTAGATTATTAATATTAATACTTCATCTTAGTGTCNCATTGTAAATAGCTTGTATCTTCAGAGGGGTCTCTATGGGGTTTGGCAGGAGTCCTACTGGCCTGGAGCTAAGGAGACCCAGCTTAGGCTTTGTATGAAATTAGCTGCAAGTCCTTCGGGTAGATTATTAATATTAATACTTCATCTTAGTGTCTCCACCTCTGGGCCACTTACATCTAGTCAGTGCTGTAGTTGCACGAAATCAGGGGTTTTCTGCATCCTCTTGGTTTATAGCCCAATCAGTTCCAAATCGCTGCAGCAATTTTGGTAGGACTCAGCTGAGTTATGCTGAGTTGCTTCAAGCAGAGAATTGGTTTTCAAGATGACCAGACCCGTGGGCTCTTGAAAGCTGCAGTGTCTTAGCTGCTTCCCTTTGATTCTTGCCATTCCCACTTCTGTGTTCCCACCCTGCCAACTTTTTCCACGGCCTACTCACCCACAGCATAGATAGTACAAAGTCTGTGCTAAACAGATGTGAGTTGAGCAAATGAATATATGTGCAGACGAATGATCTTGGTCCTTGCTTAAAAATCTTTAGCACAATGGCTGACCTACCTCATCAAATTAATAAGTAAGATTATTTCATATAGATGCAATGGTCTTATTTGTAATAAACAGGGACTTAAGCTTGCAAGTCTCTCATAACATCTTTCAGCGCAATTTTCCTACAAACTTGATTATCATTTCTTCCCTCGTGTTACAGAAAAAAAAAACCAACAACACTGATTTGTGGAACTTAGTATTTTGTCCCCTGTATGGCAGGGTGAGATGGGGTTTTGTTTAGGTCATAGCAAAATCACAGCTTAGGATATAATCATTGTCTCATTTGACCAGCAGAAAATATTAGAACGATTAGGGTTTCCTGCTTTCTTAGAGCCACAGAGCTGGACCCATGGGGTGACGTGGTTTGTTCTGGCTCTCTGAATCTTCCCTGGTGATACTAACCTTGAATTTGCTTGTGTCTTGAAGGCATCTACCCACATCATCATACAATATATAAGACTCCTAGAATAAAGGTGCTTCCAAAGAAGCCAAATTTTTGCATTTCGGGCCCTATATTCTATCACAGACTAAAAGAAACAAAATTTTGAGTTCCCACTACCCTCCTCAGAAAGACTTAATTTGGTGTCTACCTCGGTGCCGAAAACTTGCCTCCATCTCCCCAGATGTCATTAATTGGTCTTAGTTTTCCCAAGCTGATGTGCTGACTGCAATGGCCCCCGGTGGGTGGATGAGAGCTTGGAAGCAGCATGTGGTGGTTGTTAAATCTGCTGGCAGATAGACAAGTGGCCTGGTTTTGTGTGTGTGTGTTTGACATGTCATTGATAATAATGCCTCATTTGTTTAGGCCTTTGTATCTGTTATCTATTGTGTAACAGTAGATAAACAAACTCAGTGGCTTAAAACAACCACCATTGTATTTCTCATGATTCTGGGGCCAGAGACTGGGGCTGGGCTCAGCTGGATGGTGGGTCTGCTGGTCTCTCATGGGGTCCATGCCACCATGTTCAGTCAGTGTCTGGGAAGTTGATATAGGGGCCTCAGCTAGGATGACTCAGCTCTGGCATGTGGTCTCATCCTCCAAAGGTTCTCTCAGGTTCCTTCACAAGATAGAAATGTCTGGTAAGGGGGTAAGTATTGAAGTAGCACAGTCTGTTGGCCAAAGAAATTCATAGATTCAGCCCAGAGTCAAGGGGAGAATGTTGAAAATAGACTCCAACTCTTGGTGTGAGTAGCTACAAGTGATTCACAGCCATTTAAAATTTATCTAGGCTCTTAACTTTGATATGAAAGCATTCTGAAATTAACATTACTTAACCCTTGTGGCTCAGATGGTAAAGCGTCTGTCTACAATGCAGGAGACCTGGGTTTGATCCCTGGGTCGGGAAGATTCCCTGGAGAAGGAAATGGCAACCCACTCCAGTACTCTTGCCTAGAAAATCCCATGGATGGCGGAGCCTGGGTGCAGGCTACTGTCCATTGGGTTGCAAAGAGTGGGACACGACTGAATGACTTCACTTCACTATTTGACTTTAAGGGCTTCCCTGTGGGCTCAGTGGTAAAGAACTGGTTGCCAAGCATGAGATGTGGGTTCGTCCCTTGGTTGGGAAGATTCCCAAGAGAACTGGCAAACCATCCAGTATTCTTGCTTGGAAAATCCTATGGACAGAGGTGGGCTATATATAGTCTATGGGGTTGCAAAAGAGTCAGACATGACTTAGCAACTAAACAACAACATTTGACTTTAAATCATCCTGGAATAGAGATAGTGTTGTCATTGCTTCTGAGAGCAGAGAAATTTGGAAAATACTTCTGTAGCATACCCAAGAGTACAAGAATAAAGATAATGGTAATATCAGCCAATATTAATAATTGTTATTACTGTATGCCAAGCAGTGTTTTAAGTACTTTAAATATCATAATGCATTTGGTCATTACAGAATCTTATGAGTAGGTATCACTTTAATCCCCATCTTGGTGAGAAAACTGAGGCACGGCAAGGTCGAGAACTTCCCCCATTGTCATAAGGCTACTAAGTGGCAGAACAGGGACTTCTCCCCAGGTGGTCTGGCTCCAACGTCTGTGTATTAACCCCAAGTGCTACTCAAGTGATGGAATTTAAATCTTCCTCTGAGAGTGCTCTCTTGAGCCGTGTAGTTTTTCTAGAGACAAGGGGATTGGCTATTTGGAGAGGGACATTAGGTCTTTCTGGGTACACCCATGGGGCCAAAAATGGGTCTAGTCACACTGCTAGAGACTCTAATTGGACATAATAAAGACACTGGATCCCTGGAACAGAGAGTAATTCTCCTGGCTGGGTATGGGGAGTGGGGGGTGTCCGATCACGGTATCACTCTGCTGTTTCTTTTGCTGAGAAAGGCATTGATGAATGAGAATATTTAATTTTCTCGCCAGTCTTTTGGAAAGCCTCTTGTTCTTAGATTCAGGTAACCAGAAAGCTTCGGCTCCAAAGAAAAGAATGTTGTGTTTACTTAGCTTTTTGTTTAAGGACTACCCCTGAGAAACCTTTTTTATACAATGTTTGTCCATCTCCAGGTGGGACCAGGTGGTTTACCTAAGGGGAGAGACGCATTTTGTTGACTTTGTAAGGCCACCCTCACAGCCATGGATTAAGTGGTCCACGGCACCCATATCTTAGTCTTGAGCCTGCAGCCCCTCCTCAGTGTGAGTAGTGTAGCTGTGAATCAGATTTTAGAGCCAGGATTACACTGGCATCTCAAAGTGGTGATTTCTCACTTTGCATTTAGCACCAGAACGGGGGAAGAGACCACCATCTAAGGCTTAAGGGCAGTCATTCTAGCCATCTGACGGCTCCTCTCCATTGGATCCCATCGTTGTCTCGACTCCACGACTAGCCTCCTGCTAGCTGGACCTGAAGTCCTGGTCCTCCTGTGGTGGCTCATCTTGTCATCAGTGCCCGTTTCCACTCCTGAGGGGCATTTGCTATTAATATATCTTCTGCATAGATGAGAACCTGCATATTCACGCCAATGGACTCGAGTAGAAACTGAGTGGAAAGCCAGGCAATCTGGATGGGCACAGCCCACCGGAGCAGGCAGGAAGTGGGGACGGACTGGGGATACGCACACTGCTGACTGCCCCTCCCCTTCCAGCATGTCTCACCTTCCTACCCTGGGAACTTCTTGATTGTCAAGTTCAAACTCCTAGGGAATCCTTCCCCATAGCAGTGGAACCTCTGTTAACCTTTAGTATCTTTTCCTTCAGCTACTCTTGAAGAGTTTATGATCCTGTCCTGCATTAAGTATTTTTTTCCTTTTGGGATGCGTACATCCTATTTTTCTTATTCAAACCAGCTGGAACAGTTGATCCCCTAGCATAGAAACAAAACCCTCCCAGGCAGGTCTCTACAGGAGAAATTCCCCAAGCAGTGCTTGGCTGTTGGAGATGACAGCCAAATAGCTTAGACTGCCTTTACGACAGGGAATGATAATAAACAGCAGGAAGCTGCTTTTGTGTCTGAGGACTTTGGGGCTTTTCCTTCCTGGCCATAAACATAAGTGCTTCCTGGGATGGACCTGGTCAACAGACTGGTATTCCTTTAGCTCCCTCCTGTCTGGTCAGCCTGGAATACCAAAGCCTGCACCTTCATCAGTGGATGGGGTTGAATACCATTAGTTGCCTTTGACTCTTGCTGGCATTGCCTATTTTGGGGATTGGCAGTGCCCAGGAGATGGATGTGAGCATGTGTGTGGTGGGGAGGCAGGTGAGAGGCAAAGCAATGAGTAGGATGAGACTGTGCACTTCGCACACTGGGGTCCACTTTGTGCTCTTGAGCGCGCTCAGATGGGTGTGCTCCAGAAGGGTGGTTATTCATCTTATCCCCTTAGAGGATGCTTCAGATGTGGCATTTCCCTGAACTTACTGCAGTTTCAACTCAACCTAGGATTGCTGTTTCCTTGTTCCCCTTTCTGGTTGGTTTTATGACCAATGTTGCAGGATGACAACCCCTGAAAGTTTGTGTAAGCTCCCCTTTCTTTTCCCAGCAGTGAAAATGATTGCTCAACAATAAACATAGGAAGTTTAAAAAAAAAAAACAAACACAAAATTTTGCTCTAGGCTGGCTCTTGGCAAGGAAAGCTGAGCTGGCAAAGGCAGCTCCTAAATAGGATGCATATTCACATGCCCCACAGTCTAGGACTTGTTAGCAACTTTCTTATCCTGTGGCTCTTTCTGGAAAGGTGGTTATCAGCAATCCAACCAAAAGGCAGCATTTCAAACTTAACCCAAAGTGGCTCTTGAAATTTCATCTTCAGGAAGTCTTTCTAGAAAAGAGATGAAAACTTCCTCTGTGTCTACATCGAGTCCCATCCACTAAATAGCTATATTTTTCCTGTTTGTTGAATGTGGGTCCATCCTAGGATAAAAAGGGCAGAGCTGGTTATTCTGGGATGGCAGATCTGTGCTAACTACCCAGGATAGCACCACCAGATGGACAGTGAATGAACGCGTCAGAACAGTGATGTCACCTACAACATACACTCTGATCACAGGGGCCCAGTGTCTCTTCTGCATTTAAACTTCAGGTATACTTTGGTCCCAGGTGGCACTAGTGGTAAAGAATCCACCTACCAATGTAGGAAATGTAAGAGACAACGGGTTTGATCCGTTGGTTGGGAAGATCCCCTGGAGGAGGAAATGGCAACTCACTAGAGTATTCTTGCCTGGAAAATTCCATGGGCAGAGGAGCCTGGTGGGCTGCAGTCCATGGGGTCTCAAAGATTTGGCTAGGACTGAGTCACTGAGCACACACATATTTTGATCAAGTGTGTGGTCAAGCCTTTTTATTGAAGTTTACTTTGGAGTTTCAACAATATATCCAATTAGATTATTGCCAGAATCACACATGGTATCACCCTATTTGGCTTTTATCCCATAGAACTCAAATAAAAGGCAGTAATGTAGGTGGTTGCTTGCCATCTATTAGTTTATATGTTTTTATTTTAGTGCCTTATTTGTAACTAAATGATATGCTAAAACCTTAAGTGAAATATATTTGACACATAGCTGTAAATTTAAGGTATACAACATGCTGATTTGATACATTTGTACACTGTAACATGATTACCACTGTAGCAATAGCACCTCTGTCGTGTCACATCATTATCTTTTTAGTGGTTGGAATAATTAAAATGTAGTCTCCTAGCAAGCTTGATTATAATGCAGAATTGTTGTCTATATTCACTATACTGTGCTTATTGTCTACTAGTTTCAAGTTAACAATACTTTAACCTCTCTCCCCCAAATGGTACCTGCCTCATAGCTCAGATGGTAAAGAATCTGCCTGCAATGCAGGAGACCGGGGTTTGATCCCTGGGTCGGGAAGATCCTCTGGAGAAGGGAATGACAAGAACCACTCCAGTATTCTTGCCTGGAGAATTCCATGGACAGGGCAGCCATGGGGTCACAAGGAGTCAGACAACACTGAATGCCAAACATTTTCAGTTTCCCCCCCAAAAGGGTAAATTAGAATAAAGCAGTATGGAGAATAGTGGGGAGAATCAGATTAATTAGGGAATGAGAGTGCCTAATGCATTTCTGGATTTGCTCCCTGGATTGGTTACAACTCTGAAAGGGAAATGTTTTCAATTTTCAAGTCTTTATTTATTTTTTATTTTTATTTTTGCTTTATTTTACTTTACAACACTATATTGGTTTTGCCATACATTGACACAAATCCGCCACAGGTGTACATGAGTTCCCAATCCTGAACCCCCTCCCACCAAAATGTACTGCCATGGCAGAGGCTTTTACTCTCACTCTTGCGCATGTGTTCACCCTGTTTGAATGAGACATCGTCTTAGTTTTATAGAACGCATTCCTAAAAGAGCCAAGGCAGTGGCCACAAGCAGAGAGCCAGGTGCTGTTCCTCCAGGATTTCTCTCCACGAAGGTTACAGGTGTTCTCGCCTCCATCTCTGCCCATCTCCATCTCTGTGATCACTAGGGGCCTCATGGGGAGTTCTGTGGAGAGGTTGCCTGGAATTGTGGGCTGAAATACAGACTTTAAATACCGAGTTTTAAGATGCGAGGAAGGAAAGTGACATTGATTTATTTGTTCTGTTCTTGGCCAGCCTGAGAAACCTGTCCCATCAGGTAATCAACAACTGCTTTTATCCTAACTAGTGACTTCAAGAGGGTGATTACTCACCCCCTCATTACTGTTCTCCCTGAGTCATCCAGGCTGGCTCCTGTTGGTTTCAACTGAATAAGAATCTTCAGTCCATGGACTCTAGGGCCAAAGTGCCTGTTTAGTAATGTGAATTACAGACACAGGTCTGGGACATGGAGCCATGCCTCCTCCTTCTTCTTTTTTTTATTTTTATTTTTGGTCATGCTGGGTCTTCGTTGCCGCACACGGGCTTTCTCTAGTTGTGGAGAGTGGGGGCTCCTCTCTGATTGCAGTACACGGGCTTCTCATTGTGGTGGCTTCTCTTATTTTGGATCACAGGTTCTAGGCACGTGGGNGAACTGTAAGGTATAAATAACACCCACATAAACAAAAAATAAAAGCTGAAGGAAAAAGTTCAGGGGATGGGCTCATCTACAGAATGGGAAAGAGTCAGTGAACTGGAAGACAGAAGTACCAATCAAGAAGTCTGAACAACAGGGAGATAATCAATTAGAAAAATAAAAGTGAACAGAGCCTCAGGGACCTGTGGGATTATTTTCTTAAAAATTAAGATTTGTGTCTTTAATGTTTAGGAAGGAGAGGAGAAGGAGGGCGGGACTGAAGAAATACTATTAAGTTGATGTAAAAATAATTGCACAATAAACATAGGAAGTTTAAAAAAAAAAAACAAACACAAAATTTTGCTCTAGGCTGGCTCTTGGCAAGGAAAGCTGAGCTGGCAAAGGCAGCTCCTAAATAGGATGCATATTCACATGCCCCACAGTCTAGGACTTGTTAGCAACTTTCTTATCCTGTGGCTCTTTCTGGAAAGGTGGTTATCAGCAATCCAACCAAAAGGCAGCATTTCAAACTTAACCCAAAGTGGCTCTTGAAATTTCATCTTCAGGAAGTCTTTCTAGAAAAGAGATGAAAACTTCCTCTGTGTCTACATCGAGTCCCATCCACTAAATAGCTATATTTTTCCTGTTTGTTGAATGTGGGTCCATCCTAGGATAAAAAGGGCAGAGCTGGTTATTCTGGGATGGCAGATCTGTGCTAACTACCCAGGATAGCACCACCAGATGGACAGTGAATGAACGCGTCAGAACAGTGATGTCACCTACAACATACACTCTGATCACAGGGGCCCAGTGTCTCTTCTGCATTTAAACTTCAGGTATACTTTGGTCCCAGGTGGCACTAGTGGTAAAGAATCCACCTACCAATGTAGGAAATGTAAGAGACAACGGGTTTGATCCGTTGGTTGGGAAGATCCCCTGGAGGAGGAAATGGCAACTCACTAGAGTATTCTTGCCTGGAAAATTCCATGGGCAGAGGAGCCTGGTGGGCTGCAGTCCATGGGGTCTCAAAGATTTGGCTAGGACTGAGTCACTGAGCACACACATATTTTGATCAAGTGTGTGGTCAAGCCTTTTTATTGAAGTTTACTTTGGAGTTTCAACAATATATCCAATTAGATTATTGCCAGAATCACACATGGTATCACCCTATTTGGCTTTTATCCCATAGAACTCAAATAAGAGGCAGTAATGTAGGTGGTTGCTTGCCATCTATTAGTTTATATGTTTTTATTTTAGTGCCTTATTTGTAACTAAATGATATGCTAAAACCTTAAGTGAAATATATTTGACACATAGCTGTAAATTTAAGGTATACAACATGCTGATTTGATACATTTGTACACTGTAACATGATTACCACTGTAGCAATAGCACCTCTGTCGTGTCACATCATTATCTTTTTAGTGGTTGGAATAATTAAAATGTAGTCTCCTAGCAAGCTTGATTATAATGCAGAATTGTTGTCTATATTCACTATACTGTGCTTATTGTCTACTAGTTTCAAGTTAACAATACTTTAACCTCTCTCCCCCAAATGGTACCTGCCTCATAGCTCAGATGGTAAAGAATCTGCCTGCAATGCAGGAGACCGGGGTTTGATCCCTGGGTCGGGAAGATCCTCTGGAGAAGGGAATGACAAGAACCACTCCAGTATTCTTGCCTGGAGAATTCCATGGACAGGGCAGCCATGGGGTCACAAGGAGTCAGACAACACTGAATGCCAAACATTTTCAGTTTCTCCCCCAAAAGGGTAAATTAGAATAAAGCAGTATGGAGAATAGTGGGGAGAATCAGATTAATTAGGGAATGAGAGTGCCTAATGCATTTCTGGATTTGCTCCCTGGATTGGTTACAACTCTGAAAGGGAAATGTTTTCAATTTTCAAGTCTTTATTTATTTTTTATTTTTATTTTTGCTTTATTTTACTTTACAACACTATATTGGTTTTGCCATACATTGACACAAATCCGCCACAGGTGTACATGAGTTCCCAATCCTGAACCCCCTCCCACCAAAATGTACTGCCATGGCAGAGGCTTTTACTCTCACTCTTGCGCATGTGTTCACCCTGTTTGAATGAGACATCGTCTTAGTTTTATAGAACGCATTCCTAAAAGAGCCAAGGCAGTGGCCACAAGCAGAGAGCCAGGTGCTGTTCCTCCAGGATTTCTCTCCACGAAGGTTACAGGTGTTCTCGCCTCCATCTCTGCCCATCTCCATCTCTGTGATCACTAGGGGCCTCATGGGGAGTTCTGTGGAGAGGTTGCCTGGAATTGTGGGCTGAAATACAGACTTTAAATACCGAGTTTTAAGATGCGAGGAAGGAAAGTGACATTGATTTATTTGTTCTGTTCTTGGCCAGCCTGAGAAACCTGTCCCATCAGGTAATCAACAACTGCTTTTATCCTAACTAGTGACTTCAAGAGGGTGATTACTCACCCCCTCATTACTGTTCTCCCTGAGTCATCCAGGCTGGCTCCTGTTGGTTTCAACTGAATAAGAATCTTCAGTCCACGGACTCTAGGGCCAAAGTGCCTGTTTAGTAATGTGAATTACAGACACAGGTCTGGGACATGGAGCCATGCCTCCTCCTTCTTCTTTTTTTTATTTTTATTTTTGGTCATGCTGGGTCTTCGTTGCCGCACACGGGCTTTCTCTAGTTGTGGAGAGTGGGGGCTCCTCTCTGATTGCAGTACACGGGCTTCTCATTGTGGTGGCTTCTCTTATTTTGGATCACAGGTTCTAGGCACGTGGGCTCAGTAGTCGCAGCTTGTGGGCTCCCCAGCCGGGTAGTTGTGGCACACCGGGCTTAATTGCTCTGCAGCATGTGGGACCTCCCCGGACCAGGGATCAAAGTCGTGTCTCCTGCACTGGAAGGTGGATTACTACTGAGCCACCAGGGAAGCCCCACGGCTCATTTTGAAAAGATATTGTGTAGGTTCAGGTTTTTCGTTATGTGTCTATTTGAGGAATTGTATTGTCTGGTATTATCTAAGTGGCCATCTTAATGGTCAACATAGAATGATTCTATGAGTAACCAGACCTTCCAACCTGCCTGGTGATGATATAAAGGACAAAGATATGATTATGCAAATGGATGGTGACTTGGGGGCATCTCGTGCCGGTATATTCTCAGAAGTGCTTCAGATTGACCACTGTGTATTAGGGGGAGGTCTTAGCAAAGACCCTTGAAAGCCTTGGCCTTGTGATGGTGCTGGGCGGGCTTTGACACCTAGGAAGATGTGTGCTGTTATGGGTATGCTGAAAGGAAGCCAAGAACATTTCCACTTTACAGACACCCCCTGCCCCTTGCTAAGCCACTCTTCCACTATTCTTGGGTCATATTGTATATGATTTGGACGATCAATCTGAGACTAAATTGTCTTGGGCCAAATTTGGAGGTATGGGTAGTTGTAGAGATTAATATTGATTGGCACATGTGTTTAGTTCCAGTTCATTCCAAAGTTCAGTCCATTTCCATGTTTTGAATGTTTATGTTCATCACAGACCTAAAGAAACTTAGTTTTGAAGGGGAGCAGTCTTGTAAGACTTAGTTGAGGCATCACACGTTCATAGGAGAGTTTGACATGTTTTGAAATAGAAAAGGAAAAGGCAAATCTTGGGATACACATTTATGGGTTAGCTGAAAATCCTACCCCTTTTACAGTTTCTTACCTAATCCTTCCCGGGTTTAAATAAAATCAACAGTGGCTTTTACAACAGCTATTCTGTCACTGTTGTCTATCTCCAGGCACTTGAAATATATCATTAAACAACATCAGAATTAATCCAAGGTCCTTTAGACTGTAGACTGAGCTGCTTGGAGGCAGGAACCTTTCCTTTCTCATCTTGAATTCCTAGGACTGAGAAAAACAAGGACTGGGAAAAATGCTTGTTTTGTAAGCAGGCATATGTGAAATAGTAATAATGGAAAGAAGAAATACTGTGACCCTGAAGCGCTGGTGGATTGGTGGCTTGTCCTGTAGGGTCTGCGTTGGATGGGAACCTGGGTGCTGGTGGGAAGCAGCTGCTCTGAGGCTCTTGGACAGGCCTCAAGGAAGGCACTAATGCAGGTCACTTGGCGGGCTGACTTTTACCATCCTCCATGATTCCTGTGTTGAAACAGGAGGGTTCAGCCCAGACAAATGCTAAGGAAACAAAACCAACTCTTTTATTACTCTCTCCAACATTTATAGCCAACTCTTATTCAATGCCCTTATCCTGGAGCCATTCTGACAGTCATTTTAATGATTTATTTTCTTTTTCACAACCAAAAAACAAATAAAATATTTTATCACCTTTTGGGTAGACTTGATGTCTTTCTCTTCATTTCATCACTTTCTGGGTCTATAAAATTTCCCTTACCTTTCAGTTTTTATAACAGAGGGGATAGGAATTCTGTTTTTCTCATTCTTTATGTGAAAAAAAAAAAAAATTTTTCAGTCTGAGGACTTTTTTGGTCCTATATCCCCAGGCTGTTGTTGTTCTGTGTGGTGGAGGGAGCGGGTTAAGGAAAGGGGGACACAAGGCCACATGTTTGCTGAAGTATGTGGATGGCAGGGAGAGGTTTTGAATAAGAAAAATATGTATTTTCAGTGCTGTTCTCCACTATGGGGCTGTTGGAGCCCTTGGTGGTGAAGAAGTGGTTGTGCTGGTTTAAGAGGGCAATACTACTGCAATTTGCTCTGTGGTTTCTTTCCCAGGATCTACGATAAAAACCAATGATCTGTGCGAGAGCCCACAACATTGTGATTACCCTTCTCCACTCAGAATTATATGTCTTCACCCTAAGCTTCCTGCTTCATAGCTCACATAGGCTTTTTTTTTTTTTTTTTGGCTCTTTGCCCTGTTTTGCTTATTTCTGCCTCATTTTCTGTATGCCTCCTTACATTAAGGTGTCAGATGAGTCATCTTGAGCTACAGAAGCTATGCGGCCACATATGTGGGTTTGTCAGGACAAAGCTCTTCTCAGGTTATTCTCAACCCGAGTTGATGTAGCATGAGATTGTGTCAAGTTCAGCAGTGCACCTCAGTGATCTGAGATGTCTGTCTCCTGCCCTCTGCTCCCTTCACCATCAGCTTTAATGAAGACCATAGAATTGAAAGGGTTTTGGGGGTCTTTTCCCTCAAGGACCCTGGCCTCAAGCGTGGAAATGCATATGATAGCATCCCCATTGGGGGTTACTCCTCCATCCTCTCCTTGAATGATTCCATGGGCAGAGTGCTCCTCAAGCTCAGGCAGCCCATTCCCTTGTCAGGCATTTTAAAACTTGACCCCAAATAGGTCTTCCTGCAGCTTTTATGAAGTCATCCTCTGAAATTACTTTCTCCTCTCCAGTGATTTGTAAAGTTATTAGTTTAGGTTTAACTCTCAATCTCCCCCTCCCTCCACCAAAGTTTTCATTTCTCTGGGCAAACAAGTATAGCTTTCTCAGATATTATAATTTAGGCAGAGTTTTTTGACCTCTCACTATATTGGATATTTTGTACTATAGGCCGCCTAATTAGAAGAGGATGAATGGCACTCCACTCCAGTACTCTTGCTTGGTAAATCCCATGGATGGAGGAGCCTGGTGGGCTACAGTCCGTGGGGTCACGAAGAGTTGGACACGACTGAGCAACTTCACTTTCACTCTTCACTTTAATGCATTGGAGAAGGAAATGGCAACCCACTCCAGTGTTCTTGCCTGGAGAATCCCAGGGACGGGGGAGCCTGGTGGGCTGCCATCTCTGGGGTCACACAGAGTCAGACATGACTAAAGCAACTTAGCAGTAGCAGTAGCAGCAGTTGTATTTCAAAGGCGATCAAGACTGATAAAGAGGAATTTTACTTGACTGAGATGTTGTGATCTAAAGATGAGACTCAGTTATACATTAGTTTCTTTAAGCAGCCTTTTTTTTGTTGTCTGGCCACTAAGTCGTGTTCAACTCTTTGCGACCTCAGGGACTGCCAGGCTCCTCTATCTTCCATTCAGTTCAGTTCAGTTCAGTCACTCAATCCTGTCCGACTCTTTGCGACCCCATGAACTGCAGCACGCCAGGCCTCCCTGTCTATCACCAACTCCCGGAGTCCGCTCAAACGCATGTCCATCGAGTCAATGATGCCATTCAACCATCTCATCCTCTGTCATCCCCTTCTCCTCCTGCTCCCAATCCCTCCCAGCATCAGAGTCTTTTCCAATGAGTCAGCTCTTCTCATCAGGTGGCCATAATATTGGAGTTTCAGCTTTACCATCAGTCTTTCCAATGAACACCTAGGACTGATTTCCTTTAGGATGAACTGGCTGGATCTCCTTGCAGTCCAAGAGACTCTCAAGAGTCTTCTCCGACACCACAGTTCAAAAGCATCAATTCCTCAGTGCTCAGCTTTCTTTATAGTCCAACTCTCACATCCATACATGACCACTGGAAAAACCATAGCCTTCACTAGACAGACATTTGTTGGTAAAGTAATGTCTCTGCTTTTTAGTATACTGTCTAGGTGGGTCATAGTTTTTCTTCCAAGGAGCAAGTGTCTTTTAATTTTATGGCTGCTGTAACCATTCAGTGATTTTGGAGTCCAAACAAATAAAGTATCTCATTATTTCTGATATTTCCACATCTTTCTGCCATGAAGTGATGGGACTAAATGCCATGATCTTCGTTTTCTGAATGTTGAGTTTTAAGTCTGCTTTTTTACTTTCCTCTTTCACCTTCATCAAGAGGCTCTTTAATTTCTCTTAGCTTTCTGCCATAAGGGTTGTGCCATCTGCATATCTGAGGTTATTGATAGTTCTCTTGGCAATCTTGATTCCAGCTTGTGCTTCATTCAGCCAGAAGTTTGCATGATGTATCCTGCATATAAGTTAAATAAGCTGGCTGACAATATACAGTCTTGATGTACTTCCTTACCAATTTGGAACCAGTCTGTTGTTCCATGTCCAATTTTAACTGTTGCTTCTTGACCTGCATACAGGTTTCTCAGGAGGCAAGCACGATAGTTTGATATTCCCATCTCTTTAAGAATTTTCCAGTTTGTTGTGATCCACACAGTCAAAGGTTTTGGTGTAACCAA